>JAOPHQ010002049.1:90000-120467 GCA_030340625.1 Merluccius polli
CAGGCTATTCATCACGGATCCAGTCTGAATTTGTATTAACGACAGTTATTGTGACAGTCTCAGACAGGTGGGTTCTGGCGAGCGTTAGCTACGCCGTTAGATGTGTGCTTTTTAGGCGGCGGCGGCGGCAGAGCTTTTCATTTGGGGGGGGGGGGGGGGGGGGGGGGGGGTCCGGCGGGGCCTGCGGTGGGTTCAGCCGGCGCTGTGGTCGCTGCTCTCCATGAGACCCCGTTCGTTAATTAACCAACAATTGCTGATGTTGCTGAGCGTCGGTCGAGCCACGCCGAGTATGGGGCCGGCGTTCAGTCCGGAGGCCCGAGGTAGTGAATGTTAGCCACGCTATCGGATGTAGTTGACAGGAATTAGCATGTATCCGATGTGTCCTACAGCCGTCTCCCGCCCAGCAACCTGTTACCTTACCCCGGTTCCACTAAGTGTCCCTCGGAGCCGGTCGGCAACGCTGATTTTTTTTTTCTTTTTGTCGAAGGCACCGCAGAGATCTGCTTACGATGACCTGACACTCTGGCAAATGAAGGGCTTACTATTTAATGAGACATGGCCTACATTAATCACACACACGCATGTATGCGCACACACACACACACGCACACACAAGTATAACCACACATACATACACACACACACACACACTTGCATATATTGTTTTCTACAACAGCACACACAAACAGCCACACACACACACACACACACACACACATACACACACTTGCATAGATTATTTTCTACAACAGCACGCACATACAACCACACACACACACACACACACACACACACACACACACACACAGGCAGTTGTGTTGTTACGTGGGCTGATGTGTAGCACACACTAGAGATGCGCGGATTGAGTAATTGGCCCGCGTGACCCGACTATACCCGGGTGTAGGCGGTCGCGGTATTTATAATATGCGGGTGATTTGCGGGCGGGTTAGTTAAAATCTGCTCCTTAAGCTCTGCTATCCGAATTATTTCATTCAAGTCACCGTCACATATCCTTTAATGCCATTAAACCCTGTCCGACAAAATCCGATTATCTTAGTCTGTCCTTATCTTAGTCTATAGTCTATCCTTGTTGGATAGACTATTTTATTTACATTACATTGCACACTGTATTCTCATTTATTTAGGAGTAAGATACGTGTTTTGTTATAGCATAGGTCTATGCCTATCGTATTCGTTATTTATGTTCACATGCAAACGCCTCTTTATTTTGCCGTTGTAATATTTCAGCTGGTCTGTGTTTTCTGTTCAATAATGTTTTACCTAAATAAAGTCAAACATGGACTTTGCATTTTGTTGTTCGGTTCATTAATCCAAATGCATTACCGATAATAGGCTGCACTCGCATGCATGCTGAAAAGGTTGGCAACAAATTCGGCAAATATTCTCTGATTAAACAACAGCTTGAAATGATGGGACACCATTTGATAACAGCAGGTCGGGAAGTGATTTTCCTCTGTTTACAAGCGGCGGTCGGATTAGCGGTCGGCATCACACCACCACAGCCTCCAGGACTCACCTCCACACCAGGGAGCTTCTCGTTGGGCACCTGTCTCTTCTCTATCCTTATCTCTTCAGTGATTTCAATATCCACTTGTCTTTTGAAGTGACTCCTAGAAGTCGTGTGTGAATTAGACCGCGTGAGATTAATGGCAACTGTGGCTCTGCTATCTGTCTGCCTGTGTGTGTGTGTGTGTGTGTGTGTGTGTGTGTGTGTGTGTGTGTGTGTGTGTGTGTGTGTGTGTGTGTCCTGAGTCATCCCAAAAGCAGGAGGAGGATGCAGCAGCGGTGCTGAGCTCCAGGATGAGAGGGGGAGGGGGGGTGGGGGGAGGCTGGGGGGACCAAGAGTCTGGACAGAGCCCCTACTCCCCCCCACCCCCACCTGGAGGTCAGTGCTACCCCCCCCCCCCCCCCACCCCACACACACATACACACACACACATACACACTACAAACATGATGAATTTCAGCAATTCTTCATTACCTTAAAAGTTTGTGTGTGTGTGTGTGTGTGTGTGTGTGTGTGTGTGTGTGTGTGTGTGTGTGTGTGTGTGTGTGTGTGTGCCTGTGTGTGTGTGTGTACCTGTGTGTGTGTATGTGTGTCGGCAGCTGTGCGAGTACTGCCAGTGGGAGGGGTGATGACCCCTCCCAACATCGCCGTGGCACCAGTGGCCCCAGTGGCCCCAGTGGCCCCAGTAGCACCAGTAAGACAAGGTATGTGCTTCACCAGTCCCAGCCTCAATAAGAAACAACAGTGTGCTGTTGTTGTTGTTGTTGTTGTTGTTGTTGTTGTTGTTGTTGTTGTTGTCCACGGGTCTGTGTAATCTCCAGCATCTGCTCCCCTTCTCAGGTACACAGATTACAGATGCCCAACAGGAGGTCCTTGCCCAGCAGCAGGCCATAATCAACCAGCAAGCCATCATCATGGTGAGCCCCCTATGTGCCTACCTGCTCACACATATTAATCTCACCATCCCCACAATAACCCCCCCCATGCTGGAGATCCTCTACGCGTGATTTCTGCTGCCATCTACAGGCTGGAATCCGCCAACCGTAGAACAATGTGTTGGTGTTGAGTGACCTTTCCCTGGGCTACAGAGCGTGGTCTTGTTTTAAAGTGCATAGTAATTTGGTTCGTTGGCTGATTTGGTTAGCCTGTGAGGAAAGCAGTGTGAGCCGTGAGCCGTGTTGTTCTACCATTTAGTGGAGGGGTTTATGCAAAGCATCTTACGATATTGTGAGTGTATCCATTTTTTTCCCGTAGCAGGGGTGGTCCTAGTTGGGAATCAAACCCCTTACCCAGGCAATGGTAATGCTGTGCTCTACCAGTAGGTCTCTAGAGGTGATACACGAGGGTACTGCAGGTGGTACGTTGGATTTTTTTTCTTGAAATAGACAAATTTACAATAATTGAAATAATACAGAATAAATATATTACAAATATTGTTCTGTAAATATAGTATTCTGGCTTCTTATTATTTTAAAAATAGTGTCGTTTAGTGCAGTCCATCATAATTATGTTTTCCATTGTGATGTTTCCCGTTGATATTTTGTGTTCATTTGTGTTTGCTAAATAAACTCACTGGGAGCATAAGCAGCGTTGCTGCTGACTTTTTATTACCTCTGGTTCCCCACTGGCCAGGGCCTTCCTGCAGTAATAATGAGTATAAAGGCTGCTGCAGGCACTCTTTGCTCAGCCGCTGCATGTGTATTTATCTAGTTTTTACCGTTGACATACGAGGTCGTCCGCAAAAGTTCTTGATGACAAAGTCATCAGGTTGGGAACCACATTTGCATAGGACCGTGCAGTCTTTCGCTGGCAGACTCCTCCAGCCGCTCTTCAAAGGACCCAAGGCAAACAGCCATCTTTGTATTGGTATTGATTACTTTGGCGTGCCGCCGTTGTCACAGGCCCAGCAGATGACCATGCACACCATGGCCAACGTGGGCAGCCCGGTGACCAGCCCCCCCACCACCCCCATCACCAGCCCTCCCATGAGCCCGCTGCTCCACCACCCCCCCAGCCCCTACGCCGCCAGCAGCCCCTACTCCACCTACGGCTCCTTCCCCCCCAGCCCCTATGGCAGCATCCCGCCCAGCCCCTACGCCGCCGCCGCCGCTGCTGCTGCTGCTGCTGCTGCTGGGGACGTACCTCCCAGCCCTTACCCCCCCACCACCCACCGGTCTCCACCCCCAACCCAGGGCCAGGGCGCGGCATCACAGTCCACCCCAGGCCCCCACGCCTCCGCCCAGAAACCTCGGCAGATGAAAACGAACCCCAACCCGGCTCCCATGGTCAGTAAATTCATCGGTGTTTTTTTGTTTTTTTTAACTCACTCATTTTATGACACAAGCGGTGATTTGCAACAGTTGTGTGTATTCGTACCAGACGCCGTTCGTAAATAAGCCAAATGCCTTTTATGTTGCCTACACTCTGGGTGTGTGTGTGTGCGTGTGTGTGTGTGTGTACTTCAGGCCCAGTCCAATAAAGACAGCATTACCAGGAGGAAAGCTCCAGGGATTCCCATTAGCAAGGACAACAAGCCAGCCAAGAAGTTTGGTGAGGCAGCAAAGGGATAAACGATGATGTGAACGCAATAATTCTGCTGCACAAAAACGAATCCTTGAAGGATTATTTGGTTTTATATTGATCAGTAGCTGCTGCTGGGTTAATGTCTGCGTTGCTGTTGTGTCTTTTGTGTGTGTGTGTGTGTGTGTGTGTTTATGTGTTTGTTGTGCATGTGTCTGTATCTGTTTGTCCGTCTGTTTCGTGTGCGCGTGTTTGTGTGGGTTTGTTGTTTGTGTGTGTATGTATCTGTTTGTTCGTCTGTTTTGTGTTTGTGTGTGTGTGTGTGTGTGTGTGTGTGTGCAAGCGCGCGTGTGCGTGTGTGTGCGTGTCTATCTGTCTGTTATGTTGTCCGTCTGTTTTGTGCACGTGTATGGGGGTGTATCTGCGTGCGTCTGTCTGCCTTCCCCATATTCCAGCTCCGGTGGTGACGACCCCTCAGCCCCCTACTGGTGAAGTGGTGAAGTACTCCGCTCGCACCCAAGACCACATGGTCCCCAGCCAAGACATCAAAGGTGATCTGACCTTCAACAACAAAATACATTGAATCATTATCACCAACACTGTGTGAAATCATACACTGAGATGGGTTAGTTGGGCGATGTCATTCTTATGTTTGACTGAATTGGTTGAATTGGTATGTGAAAGCAGTGTGTAGATAAGGCGATTGTGGAAACGAATGTGTTTAAGCTGTGGGATTCTCATATTATTATATACAATATTTTAAAGATATTATTAGGCGCTATGACTCACCGCCGCCCGCACCTGACCCACTGCCAGCTGGCAAGAGGTAGGCACACACACACACACACACACACTCACTCACTCACACACACATACACACACTCACTCACTCACTCACTCACTCACACACACACACACACACACACACACACACACACACACACACACTCTCACTCATTCACACACACACAAACACACATTTCTGTTTGTTATTATTTCACATTAAAATCTAATAAATATAACGACAGCTTTATGTCTCTTAACTCGCCACACATTCTCAGAGGGATATAGCAGCTGAAAGATTCAGGGTGTGAATTCATATTTAATAGCGTTCAAAAACAGCACCTGCGGGATCACATGAAACTGAATAAGAATATAAATGTGAGATCCACACTATTCACACGACGGACCTATTTGTCAGTTGGCTACACATTGTTCGATATGAAATACATATTTGCATAGTTATTGGCTGTATTTTGGAATTGAATGTTTGTATCCAGCCGACCAGATGGGAAGTTTCGGAAGAAGCAGACGCCTCGTGATGAGGCGTTACAGATCCTCAAACCCCAGATAGACAACCCTCCACCTCCCCAGGTACACACACACACACACACACACACACACACACTCGCACTCGCACGCATACACAAATGCACACGCACACACACACACATGTGCACGCACACACACACACACACACACACACACACACACACACACACACATACACACACACACACACACATGCTAATAGGCAAACACACATACATTGGCGTGCAGAAAATTATCACACACATGCAGAAGTATGTACATATCATATCATATAAATCACTATGACACGCGGATGCATGCGCCGCACATGGACATCCGCATGCCACAAGCAAAGCCCGTGCACCATACCGGGGCAAAGCAGCAGCGGCGCCATATAAGGAAGTGCCGTCTGTTGCTCTGCAGCCCAGGCGTCCGGCGGCCCAGGCCCCGTCCCCACCCGCCGCCACCAACGTCAAACCAGCCAAGAAGAAAGCACCTTCACGGCCTGTCCCCCCTCCTCCTCCAAGTAAACCCCCAAACACACACACACACACACACACACACACCACCCACTCACACAAAATGAAATGCAATGGCTGAACTTGACACTGTTGACAGTTTTCAGTAGAACTCATTTAAACCATTTACATTTTCCAAAAAGTATCATCATTTCTTTTACACTGATCTGATCAAAATAAAATATATCCTTTTCAATATGCAATATGTTAAGTGCTGCACATACAACTTTATATACTAATCTTTTAAATACCAATATGAATAAACCTTCTCCTTGTTTTGAAGCGGAGTTTAGGAGCTTTAGGACAGCGACAGTCCTAAAACTATTAAGGGTCAAGTATCGATCCTGCCTTGGTTGAACTAAGCATTATAACTCCTGTCTGATTTTCCTCTTCCCAAACCTTCACAACATTATCACACACACAGAATAATACTCACTCCTGTAACATCCCTCATGTCATATCCCTCACATGTAACATCCCTCATGTCAAAGCCATTGGAAGGTCAAGGTGACCTTGCAGAAGGTCAAAATGAACAACAGCAGCAGTGAGTGGTGTATTGCTGTTATTGTTGTTGTTGTTGTTGTTGTTGTTGTTGTGGTTGATGTGACGGGATCTGGTTCCAGTTCCCCGGGAGCTTCCCGTGGAGACGGAGAGCGTCCAGACCCAGCTCCACCAGAGCAACAACGAGGAGCACTACACCTACACCAATGTCCCCTGGCGGCTGTACCTCCGCAAAGAGGTGCTGCTCAGCACGACGCGCACGTACACACGCAACACCCGCAGACACACCTGTCAATCCGTTACATCCACCTCCCCATACTCCCAATGTGGGTCACGGCACCGACGTCAATCTCGCGCCGGTGCATCAGACAGCCCACTGCGATGCGGGGGGGGGGGGGGGGAATCAAACTGGGAACCCTGTGATTGGAAAACGATACCGCTATCTATACCGCTAGATGAAATTGACGACAGCCTATTGGTTCGGCGGATATTGCATTCTATAGCATCTTTGCACACATACACACACACACACACACACAGACACACACACAGACACACACGTCTACTGATGATTGTATCTCATGTTCAAAGATGGTTTCTGTTGGGTCTGTGATGATTGCAGGTCTTCTACCCTAAAGACAGCTTCAACCACCCTCTAATGCTGGACCTCATTTTCAAGCAGGTACATTATCAGATAATATAAATACATTTTTTAGGATGAATACGGTGAAAATAATGCATTATTGTATTCATAACCATTTCATAATTTTCTTATTCGTACTTTTTGAATTCAGAAGAGCGCCATTTTTTATTAATTCACTTGAACATTACCCCACTGATGTTTTTTTTTTAGCTTGACACGCTCTTAATAATTCCATAATGACTCTTAATAATTCAGGCCCGCGAGCGTCTGATCTGAAGCGCGGGCTTCGTATCTAATGTGTTGCCCGGTCTCGTCGACTGTCTCCCCCCATCGCCTCTCCCTCCCTCTCTCTTTCCGTCACCTTCTGCTCCGCGATGGTTCTGCCTGGGCTCCCTCCTCCGCCCGCGTTCTCCTCCAGATTGTGAATGACACTCTGTCAGAGGCGTGCGTTCGCATCACGCGGGATGAAAGGCAGAAGATGAAGGCTCTGTTCGGTAGGACGGCTCTCCCATCGCCACACGCTCCTTCAACGCATCTCCTCTGCTTACCATGTATTCATAGACATGTGTGTGCGCGTGCGTGTGTGTGTGTAAATGTGTGTATGTGTGCCCGTGTGTGTGTGTGTGTGCACGCACGCATGTGTGTGTGTGTGTGTGTTAAATGACAGTTAAACACAGAGTCCAACAGAACATGGACCCAGTTGATGACAGTGTGAAGAAGACGGTCGTCACGGCAGCCAGAGAGACCTGGGAGATCTACTTCTCTCGCCTCTTTCCTGCCTCAGTGAGTGTGTGTGTGTGTGTGTGTGTGTGTGTGTGTGGTCGAGTTTGTGGGTCAGATGTATACGACGATATCTACAACAATTTCCTTTATCTCCTACTAACATATGTGTGTGTGTGTGTGTGTGTGTGTGTGTGCGTGCGCGTGTCCATGCATATGTGTGTATGTGTATCTACGTGCACTTTTCTGCCCATGTGAGTGTTTGTGTGTGTGTGTGCCTGTTTCTGTATGTGCACATGTGTGTGTGTGTGTGTATGTGTGTGTGTGTGTGTGCATGCGTGTGTGCGTGTGTGTGTGTGTGCAGGGCAGTGTGGGAACAGGAGTGCAGCTGTTGTCGGTGTCCCACTGCGGTATCAAACTGTTAAAGACCGTCAAGAGCAGCGCCGCGGCCTCAGACTACTTCAGAGTACTGCGACCTTACACGTATGTAGACACCACTTGGTATCCTAGTCACATTAGGGTCGGATCTATTCACATAAGGTCAGCCGGCATAATATAAGAAGAACGGTGACATTTGAGATAAAGTTGGTAATACATTCTCATGGATATTACATTCGGACTCCATGATGAGTGTATGCGTGTGGATAAGAATCCTTCTTATTGCTTACTCTTTTATCCGAGGCTACTTACCGGGGATTTAGGTCCATTTAAATTAAGGAGCGGGTTAAAGGGTCAGGCGGTACATCGGGGGGGATCGAACCCGGTACCCTTTTAAGGGGGAGTCGAACACCCACAGTCCTCGAGCCCCCTTGTCCCCGGTCTTCATTCAACTATGTTGCTTTTGGTGTGTCTCACTTCAGATACTTCAGTTAGTACACGTCCATGTACACACTGTGTACACTATACTGTACTTGCTTGCGTAGTGCATGAGTTTCGACACAGGGTAGTGTAGCGTCTCAAGTCGCACACGGCCGTTGCGCACTTACCGGAAATGAGGATCGTGGGTGCGTGCGAACTATACCGCGGCTTTCGGGGGGGGCGCGCTTACCATAATGACTGCAAAACATGGCAGTAAATACGTATTTTACGAAATTGAGAGTTTCCAGCGGCTCCAGCTCAAATGGTCCAGCGCGGGTCTTTTTTTTCGTTTCCGATGTCCGATTTAAAGTGACGTTTAAGACATAGCGCCCCCATGCTTCAATGACGAGGACAAGAATCGCATGCAGGCCGGCATCTTTATTAAAGTGATGGGATGAATCACCCTCATGCGCAAATCATACATTCAAAATAGCCTAATTTTACACATGATCCATTATTATGACAATACAAAAAAACTAAAAGGAAATGCAAAGGGAAAAAACAGCATTTTGCCAATATTTTAGATACCCCCCCAAAATTTCACAAATCATGTTTTCAGGGGAGCTCATGTCTCATTAAGGGGGGCTGAGACCCCCCTGGCTCCCCCATAGTTCGCACACTGGGTGCACTGCATTTTACCATACTTTCCATACTCAAAGTAGCGAGTGTAAGTATGGAAAAGTACGGGAATTGAGACGTAGCGTTTTGTTTTGACTCGTTTCTCTCTTGCGTAGCTACGCGGACGTCCTGTTCGTGACCATACCCTCGGAGAACATGCTGGAGTTCAACCTGACCAACGAGAAGCTGATCCTGTTCTCCGCCAAGGCCCCGCAGATCAAGCACCTCATCGACACGTTCATCACCGAGATCAAGAAGGTACGGCTCGCGCGCGGCTCACGGCGAACCCCCGGAGGGGCCATACCGACGGGTCGATGACCGATGGGGCTCGAGTGTCCACTTACGTATCCATTCCCTCCTTTCTTTCTTCCTGTCTGTCTTCTCTTTCTTTTCTCCAGGACTCGGACTACGTGATCGCCGAGAGGAACTACGTGACGGACGATCACTCTCGCCTCAATTTCCACAAGGGCGACATCATCAGGGTGCAAGTGATGGACGGCCTGGAGAAGGGTGAGATGGCGCGCGGCGCAGTGACCGTGACCGCGCCTCCGGTCGGTTGAGACATTGAGGCCGAAGGCTTTGTTTCATTGTCTGCCTTGTGTATGTGCTGTATATCAGTGTGCATTTGTCTACTCCAGGATTCAGCTACGGTTGTGTGGTGAGGAAGAAGGTGGTGTTCCTGGAGGAGATGAAGAGAGATACTCAAGAGTTTGGTGAGTCCAAGATGGATTCTTCGTCACTTTGAACAGCGGTATTAATACAGTTATTATAAAACACATAGTTGTGGTCCTTGATTCTGATTGGCTCAAAGCCATTGTACAAAACTCACTATAAACACACACCTGTGACCGCAAAACAATTATTTCTTAGTATGCGCCGCCAATCTCTAAAGCCCGATTAGCCCATACGCTGGCCTGTGTTGCTTGGCAACCATATTGCTGTCTTGAGGAACGATGATTAGTTTTCAATAAAGATGATTTTATGTTGCTGTGTGGTTATTTTGTGAAATCTTACGAGGTAGTCTATAGTAACCGTATTAGTAACCGTGGGTGGGGTTCTCACAATGTCCCCTAGCTGTTCTAAAATCACTGTAAATCACATTGTGTGCTTTTTGTTTTTTGCGCTCCAGGGTGGAAATTCGGGGCGGTGCACGGCCGTTCGGCCGCCTTCCCCGTGGAGTGCGTCCGTCCCGTGGCCGCGCCCGACTTCCTGTCCATCCCGCTGGACCGCACGGCCGAACCGCGAGGAGGGGCGGGGCAGTTCGCCGTGTCGTCAGCCATGGCCGTCGCCGTGGCGTCCACCATGGCCGCGCACGAGATAGACCCAACCTTAGAGGTCATACACACATATGCACACACATTGACCAGATCTTAGAGATACTGCAAACTGAACGTGTGCATGTAATACCCATGCACACGTATACACACTCATAGACATACACACTCACACTAACAGACAAACACACAAAACAGAAACACACATACACGTTAAATAAGCTTTACTTTAAAATAAACTTTACTTTAGAGTTTCCTTTCCGGTGTGTGTATTTTTCAATTTCAGAAGGTGTCACTTGAGGAGTTTGAGCTCCATGGTGAAGGAGATACGTACAATAGTCTCCTGCAAGACAGCAAATATGACATGGTTGAGTTCGCCAAGAACTATTTCAGACAGGGAACACACGGAAAGAGGTGGGACCCATGCACACGCAAACACACACACACACACACACACACACACACACACACACACACTTATACACACTTACACATACACACACACACTCAACCACTCACTCACTCATTCACAAACATCATCATCACTCACGCACACACACACACTTACACACACTTACACACACACACACACACACACACACACATTTAAACACGCACACTTGTCCTGTTTTATTACATGTTCTGCAGCACTAACAGCCACCATGTGTCCTGTAGTGACTCCATGAAGAGCAAGGGCAAGAGCTTGGTTTCCAAAGAGCCATCTGAGATGATCAAGTTCTCCAAGGTACCTGTCTACCTCACACTCCCACCCACACAGACCAGGGTGTGTGTGTGGTAAGGAGAACCGAGCCCCAAACACCACTTGTAGATTGGTTTGCATTGTAGATGACTCCCTCTGCAGGTTAAACACGTGCTACTGCATGCATAAACCTGTAATTGTGCCGATATAGTTGCCCAGTCGCCTGTCCCCCAACCCAATACCGCTCGTAGAAATATTACGTTTACTATTTCGCCGTTGAGCTGACAATTTCATCTATTTTATTGATTTATTTATTTTTAAATATTTTTTGGAGATACATGTCATTCATGAGCAGGTAGGGGTTTAGGCATCTCGCTCAAAGATACTTACCTACTTGTAGACTGTGGACATTTGGGCCGGGGGTTCGAACCCAGAACCACTACTGCACTCTCTGCAGACACGGAGAAGACACATTCTACCACAGAATAGATAAACTACCTGCAAATGGAGCAAGCAAGACGCAGGGTTTCGCAGCAGCAGCAGCAGCAGGACACCGTTTCTGGAAATGTATACTGTCGTGTTTTGACCGACAGTATACAGTCACGACTCGATTAGCACACTGACGACCCCTAAATCGCCTGTCTTCTCATCATGTCCCGAGAGCCACGCCCCCCTCGTAATCTCCCCCCCCCCCACGGACAGACGTCCACCACCCACGCGTCCACACATTAACCACGGTTGTTGTTGCCGCCCTCGGACAGAGGGACTTGTTTGTGAAACGGTATCTCCGGCATTTCAGGTTTGTTTTTTTTTCCCCGGGCTAGACGCCGCTCACCGAGTCTCTGATAGAGTTCACTGACCCCGGCTTGAACAGAGTGGCGGCGGATCTCTTCCTGTGTACGTCCCCGCACACACACACACACACACACACACACACACACCTCTCACGCACATCCCATCCAGCCGTTGAGTGGTGTCATTTGATTCTCAATCATTCCATGTGTCGTGTCTTCATTATATATTCCTCTAACATTCAACGCTGTCCATTCTTTGTTAAAAGATTCAATATATATGAATACTTATGTGTGTGTGTGTGTGTGTGTGTGTGTGTACGTGCCTGTGTGTGTGTGTGTGCATGTGTACGTGCCTGTGTGTGTGTGTGTGTACGTGCCTGTGTGTGTGTGTGTGTACGTGCGTGTGTGTGTACGTGCGTGTGTGTACGTGCGTGTGTGTGTGTGTGTGTGTGTGTGTGTGTGTGTGTGTGCTTGGCTATTCGTTTTAGCTGTGATGCGCTTCATGGGGGACCATCCGATGAAAGGACTTTCGGAGCAGGAGGTGGTCAGCACTTTCCTCAAGGTAAGCGGTGTGCACACAGGGGTCGCTCAAGGTGCTGCGTTGCGGTCCGTCCGTCTCTAACGCGGATATGTTCAATGTTCCTGGTCCCCCCCCCCCCCCCACACACTTCCTCAGCTTATTGGCGAGTACAGTCTGATGAAGGATGAGGCTTACTGTCAGATCCTCAAGCAACTTACCGCTAACACCAGCTCTAAACCGTACGTACGCCGAAACCACGAACCCAGCAAACGCGTATCACTCACCTCCAGCACTTGCAGTGTGTGTGTGTGTGTGTGCCGGTTTACCCCACCGTGGGCTGTTGACGTGTCGAGTGTGTGGGAAGGATGCGTTTGATGTGACTTTTTCTTTTCTTTTTGTCTTTTTTGTCTGCGAATGTGTGGACGTATTTGTTTGATGCGTGTGACTGTGTGGGTACAGATTTGTTTTGATTGGTGAATGTGTGTGAAAGCCTCTTTTTGATGGGTGACTTTTGTGGGCCCGTTTCGATGCGTGTGTGACTGTGTGTGTGGGTACATATATGTTTTTGATGCGTGTGTATATGTGGGTACATATTTAGTTTGATGCGGGAATGCATGTGAAAACCTGTTTTTGGATGTGTGAATTTGTGTGGGTCCCTCTCTGATTTGCGACATTACACATAAATTTGATATGTGCGTGTGTGGGTGAACAAGTACATTTTGAATACATCACTTTATATATATATATATATGTGTTATTGACGTGTGGACATGTGGATGTGTGCGGTCCAGGGACAGTTGCCAGCGAGGCTGGAGGCTGCTGTACGTCCTGACGGCGTTCTACCGCTGCTCCGAGGTCCTGAAGCCGTTCCTCTTCAAGTATCTGCAGCACGCCTACCTCAGCGCCGGAGTGCTGTTTCAGGGTTGGACTCTTGCACTTATTCAGCGGTGGTGTGAGCAGCCTCACCTGTAGCCTGAGTAGACTCTGGGGCTGGGTGAGGCTGCTCACCTGTGGTGCGTGAGCGATCGTGGCACAAGACCAGCAGCTCTCACCACACACACACTCACACTCACACACAGGGAGAGAGCCAATGTCATGAGAGCATTTAACACCTCAGAGGAGCCCAGCAAAGCCACTTGGCATGGGGCATGTGGCAGAGTCTAAGCCAACAGCATACTACTTTAGACTACTTTTACAATCATTCCATGGGCATAGGGCATAGGGCATAGGACATAGGACATAGGAAAATGTGAAAGCTTCTTTCCGAATGACCATGGTCATGCAAAACTGTCTGAGGTATCAGAAATTAATATTGGGTTCTATACATAGGTAAAAGAATACAAATACATATATAGTCATTTGGGCTTGGAAAAAAAAGTTACCTCAGACCCCCCCTTATAGGCTGCCCCCCCCCAGCCCCCCCCCCCACACACACACACACACACACACACACCTTAATGATGCTTCCTACGCCCTTGGATCATTCAATTATGGGATATACTATTTTTAATGGTTGACATTTAAACACCTACCACCTCCTTAGACCAACCCTCTATAAAAATGATCCTTTGTTCCTCTTTGTTATCCGTTTCTTTCCCATTCATAGTCATTGACATTTAATAAAAATCTCCTTCTGTCTGAAGCCTAAGCTTGTGCCTAACAGAAGCGGTACGTGTGTTGCCAGGTATCGCTAAAGCGTGTGAGCAGAACCTGAAAAAGACATTTCAGTATGGGGGCCGTGTGATCCCTCCTAACAGCATGGAGCTGAAGGCTATGGTGGTAGGTACTACACACTACAGTGCATTGTGTACTTTTTCACTTTTTTTACACTGCAGTTATAAAGGTGTGTGTGTGTGTGTGTGTGTGTGTGTGTGTGTGTGTGTGTGTGTGTGTGTACATTTGTCAGGCTGGACGGAGCTCCAAGCGACAGCTGTTTCTCTTCCCAGGAGGAATCGAGCGTCACCAAAAGATTAAGACGTGCTCTGTAAGTGTAAACCTCTCTTTCTCTCTGTCTCTCTCTCTCTCTGTCTCCCTGTCTCTCTGTATGTCTCTCTCTCTCTGTCTCTCTGTCTGTCTCTCTCTCTCACATTGTGACATCACAAAAAGGTATCCTAATCAGGAATATTCAAAGATAGGTTTCATAGTTATAGGAAGCTTCCTAGGAACTGGGACACAACCTGTGATAGAGCGTCCTCCACCAGCCCTCGGGGTACTTTTACTTTGGAATGTTGCACTCCAAAGATACATCAATCCTCTACTGCCCCTTGGGGTACTTTTACTTTGTATTTTTTTCCCACCAAAGACACATCAACTGTTCATTTAAATCAACTTGCAACACATGTGCAACTAGAGCTGGGCAATATATCAATGTTATATTGATATCGTGATTTGAGTGTGTTGTCTTTAACTGGTTTTAAAGGTTGCATTACAGTAAAGTGGTGGGAAAAAATTTGAAAATACTTTGTCAAGTATTTATTTCACACAGGAGTATACTAATAATAGGCTTCACCATGTTGTTATTTTATATAGACTATTTATTTATTGCATTACCAGAAAGCATACTACTGTATATTGTGATATATATCGTTATTAAGATATTAAATTACCTATATTGGGATAGAAGATTTTGGCCATATCGCCCAGTCCTACGTGCAACACCAAACCAAGTTTGGCGGTTTATAGATAAACTAACTAACCAAATGGCGTGACAGATGGCTTGCTGTAATGTGGACTGATGCATCAATTCTGTGTCTGTTTTATTCATGAAACATTGCCAGACCTTATGCTGCCTGCTTGAATTAATATTTGATATCAAGGTGAACAGGGTCTCCGTGTTGGATTATGATACATCAACTTTTGCCATGTAAATATTCAAGAGGGCCCTGAAAAATGTATGGTAGTTGCTACAAACTGAACGTAATAGCACCAGGGTTTGGTCGCAGGTGACCTTTAAAGCTCCTGTATTTTCCAGGTGGCTCTGGACGTGATCGAGGAGCTGTGCTATGAGATGGGTCTACACAAGCTCGAGGTTATGGATGAATACACTGTTTTCCTGGTCACCAGTAGAGGTACACACACACATTATTTATACACTGGACTACTATAATCTCACACATACGCAGACACACACACACACACACACACACACACACACACACACACACACATACAAACCGCACATACAAACCTCAAACAAGTTGTTTTCTTATTGTATGTACGTGTGTGTGTGTGTGTGTGTGTGTGTGTGTGTGTGTCCAGGTCAGAACGTGCGTCCTCTGAACAAGCAGGAGTACGTGCTGGACATCGCCACCGAGGCGGAGGAGGTGGACAGCAGCTACAGCTTCTGGTTCCGCCGGGTTGTCTGGACCCAGCCGCTCAAGTGTGACAATGAGCTGTGTGTGTCCATGCACTACAACCAGGTACAATGAACTGTGTGTGTGTGTGTGTCCATGCACTACAACCAGGTACAATGAACTGTGTGTGTGTGCGTCCATGCACTACAACCAGGTACAATGAACTGTGTGTGTGTGTGTCCATGCACTACAACCAGGTACAATGAACTGTGTGTGTGTGTGTGTCCATGCACTACAACCCGGTACGCCGCCACACACGGCGGAGTTGAGCAGATGTTGTTCAGCTAGCAGACTAATTAGGAATCATTAGGCTGGCTTGTGTCATCTGTTATAATTATTATGTATGCATGTGTGTGTGTGTGTGTGTGTGTGTGTGTGTGTGTGTGTGTTGGTGATTTTGCCCGTTCCTCTAGGTCCTGCCCGACTACCGTAAAGGCCTCTTAAATGTGCTTCCCCGGGGAAAAATAAGCGATCAGCAGTTCCACCAGATCTCCAAATTAGCATCCCTGCAGCACAGAGCTAAGGACATAATCTTCATCCCCAGCATGTACGAGCTCACACAATACACACTAGAGTCGAGCGCACACAATACACACTGGTCGAGTGGCAGGTGGATATCTGCAGCATATCCGCAAACTCTACAATTCTCGCATATCTCTCATCCTCAGATGTGAATTCCTGTTTAACCTCTGATTTTTTTCACCCCATCCCTGCATCCTTGCTCCTATAGCCATGAATTGTCAGAGTACATCCCCCCACCCCTGTTCGGAAAGCAGCCGCCCCAGCAGTGGGTTACTATGGTGACACAGCACATGCAGCAAGTACAGTCGCTATCCGCGCACCAGGCCAGAGCGCAGTACCTGGGTAAGGGGCCGCGAAACGGCCGTCGACAGACGTGATCAGGTGCGCGCTCGGTATGCTTTCCCTCGATGAGCTCTGTGTTTTTATTTACGCTGTCGTTCAGGGCTGGTCAGCGCCTTCCCCATGTTTGGCTCCTCCTTCTTCTACATCCAGAGCAGTAGCTCCACCTCTTTGTACGCCCCTTGTATCCTCGCCGTCAATCAACACGGCCTCCACTTTCTGCACAAGGACACGCATGTAAGGAAACACCGCACACACGCACGCACACACAAAAACAAACACACACACACACACACGTGCACGTGGTATAACAGAGGATTGAATGATGACATTCCAGCTTAATGTTTAAGAGATAAGAAGGGGGTGAGAGAAGGGGGGGGGGGGGGGTGGCCTGTAATTGTGCAATAACGCTGTGTCCCTGTGGTGCAGGAAATCCTTCTAGTCGTCCCCCTGTCGGAGGTACAGTCTACCCGCACCCAGAGGCCCACTGCTGGCACCAGCTACCCCTACGTAGACCTAACCCTGGGAGACATGAACACGCAAAGGGTCGTTCAACTTCAACTGGAGCAGGTACGGCGGCACACCGATGGAGCCACAGAGGAAGTCAAATTTCACTTATTTTCATTCCCTTTTTCCATTTAAAATGATCTTAATTTTTTGTGTGTAAACAGGGCCTGGAGTTGTGTCGGGTGATTGCCATGCAGGTTGAGAACATGATGTCGTTACGAGAGAAGAGGCTAACCCTTCCGGCGAGTGAAATCACCATGTTGTAACTCACAGCAACGCCCACCCCTGGGAGCAAGGGCATCCGCACACGCACTACACAGCACAACACACACTCACACAAGCATGTATGTGCAAAGTGGACATATCATTGCAATCATTCAACAAAAAAAACTGTACCACATAACCTACCTCCTATTTTATTCAGGTGTTTATTCATGTGTAGAATTTACCGCCTGAAAAATAATGATCTCTTTTATGATTTATGATGGTTTGCAGCACTCGATTAATAGACTTCACTAGATGACTAACTATGACACCACCAGTAGGGTAAACCATCATTGTATGTAGTTAATATTTATTGATTGATTTTATTTTCAGGGTAACACTTTTTTTGGCACGTGATTGGCCTTGACATTTTTGAAGGAAGAAGAAAAATGTATTCTTATTTTCAAGTATTATAACTGACAAGAGCAGTTTATTTTTTCTAATGAAATTGCTGTTTATACATTTAAGGTATATTGATGTAATGTAAACATGTCGTTTCTATGTGTTATTGTATTTATTTGTCTTTTTTTGTAAAGTACACATTTTGTGTAAAAATCAACCAATTTTAAAGAGTTATTATTTAATGCCTGTACTACTCAAATACATATCAACAACAAATAGGTAATATATTGCTCATATATTTTCCACATCGTGTGTTTTGTACAAATAAAGAAAAAACTGCACTAATGAGTTTTGTAAAAAAAAAAAAATCTCTCATTTTGTATTTTTACGAAAATAAATAAACACATTATACGAATCGCCCTTTTTTGCATTTCTCCAGCTCCACGAAACGCGATAGCGCCGTTCCAAGTGACAGGCTGCTTCTGCGCATGCGCAGACCCCTGGCAGGTTAACACGAGTTTATTTTCAGCCCCTCTTGGAGGCGAGTCATGACACCAACCAACCAACTAACTAAACTAAACTAACTAAATAACTGTCTGTCCTGCGAGAACTGGAGCCGTGGCTATGAACTAGCACCGGGGGTGGGACACTTCGTCGGCGACGGCTAAGGTTTGGTTACTCCGGTGTCGGCATGAGAAATGTGGCGTAGTTCACCCGCCGCTAGCAGAGAGCTCCAGCCCGGCTAGCTAAACAAACTAGCCGCTAGCCGCCGCTAGCCGTCCTGCTCCTCCTCCTCCTCCATCGTCTACACCAGTGCGCGTCTATATTTAGTAAAACTGCAAACTGCTCCTTTCTCCAACCCGCCCCCCCCGTCCGAACCGAACCGGCTCCGACGAAGTGAGGGAAACTATGGTGAGACGCTGTGTGCTACCCGCCAAGCTAATGTCCATCACCACGGAGACGGAGGTCCGTGCGTCCACGTCCAGCTAACAAGGTGCGTTACACAAGGGTGTGTGTGGGTGGGTGTGTGTGTGTGTGTTAAAATGAAGCGTCCGTAACCCCGTCTGTGTCTGTGTTTTTTTTTCTTCAATGAAGCGAACCCACATAACGTAAACGTAACGTAAAAGGCGCAGAAGACCTTAGACACGCGCGCGCACGCAGGCGCACGCAGGCACGCGCGCGGCATGGCGGCCACCGGGTTCTCTGACCTGAGGGACAAGCTGAAGTCCATGACCCCGCACCGGGAGGCGGACCGGGACACGTACGGCAGGGACCCGCACGGCGGCGGCGGGGGCGGGGGCGGCGACGGGGGGACCAACGGAAACAGCGGCGGCGAGGTGCGCAAGCGCAAGTTCCGGGAGTCCGTCGAGGAGGACGAGGCGGAGCGCGGCGGCGGCGACAACAACGGCGGCGGCGGTGGCGGCGACGACACCGGGGAGAGCCGCGAGCAGGAGGCGCGGCGGGTGCGGGGCGGCATCGTGCAGAGGAGCATGTTCTCGTCGGAGGAGTGCGCCCTGATCGAGGGCCGGATAGACGAGGTGGTCGCCATCGCCGAGGCCGGACG
Source organism: Merluccius polli (assembly GCA_030340625.1). Classification (NCBI taxonomy): domain Eukaryota; kingdom Metazoa; phylum Chordata; class Actinopteri; order Gadiformes; family Merlucciidae; genus Merluccius; species Merluccius polli. The sequence goes on from JAOPHQ010002049.1 coordinate 109,397, forward strand.
CTACCGGGAGCACACGGTGGACCGGGCGCCGCTGAGGAACAAGTACTTCTTCGGGGAGGGCTACACGTACGGCGCCCAGCTGGAGAAACGCGGCCCCGGCCAGGAGCGGCTGTACCGCAAGGGGGAGGTGGACGACATCCCCGCCTGGGTGGAGGAGCTGGTCATCCGGCGGCTGGTGTCGGACGGCGTGATCCCGGCGGGCTTCGTGAACAGCGCCGTGATCAACGACTACCAGCCGGGGGGCTGCATCGTGTCGCACGTCGACCCCCAGCACATCTTCGCCCGGCCCATCGTGTCCGTGTCGTTCTTCAGCGACAGCGCCCTCAGCTTCGGCTGCCGCTTCCAGTTCAAGCCCATCCGGGTGTCGGAGCCGGTGCTGGTGCTGCCCGTGAGGAGAGGGAGCGTCACGGTTCTCAGGTCGGTTGATGACGGCCGACGAATGTCTTCTCCGCTATGGCCGTTTGAATGAAACCGTGAGATTTAACGAATCGCTTCTTTTTTCCCCCCTGTTCAGTGGCTACGCTGCCGATGACATCACCCACTGTATCCGACCACAGGACATCAAGGAGAGGCGCGCCGTCATCATCCTGAGGAAGTGAGTTGGGAGGTCGTCGTGTCGGATCGGGTCTCGCTGAACCCGCCGTCGTTCTGGTATAGGGGGGAAAAACTGTTTGTATTGTTTTTCAACCAATCACAACCGTCTTAGGTGGCGCTTAGCCCAGGGGTGCTGCGACAGTGCCCTACAAAATAGTGCCGGGGGGGGGGGGAATTGTTCGACAAATGTTATAAACATACTTATTGTATATCTTTACTATTCACCGAAAGAACCAAGAAGCCCTACCTTATTGCCTGATCCAAATCTGAGTCAAAACTGAACCTTTTTCAGTGTGTAGGTTTGCTAGCTCGGAGGTTGTTGTTTCCCGTAGCGACGGGGACTTTGAAAACGGTAACACGCAGATGGCAGAAGGGGAGGAGAATGCAGACTGAAATAGTCCCCCCCTCTGTCCCGTGGGTCAGACTAGGCGCCTCTAAAGGTGTGTGTGTGTGTGCGTGCGCCGCTTATTTCAGGACCCGACCCGATGCGCCTCGCCTGGATGTGGACAGCCCTCTGAGCTCCTTGCCCCCCGAGAGACCCGTCCCCCTGAAAGCCAAGCGCTCCCGACGCAGAGCGGACCCCTGACGCCGCTCACAGGTACAGCCCTCCATTCTTCATTCATTCTTCAACATTTACATTTGAGATGTTTGTATTGAGGTGGTTGTATATTAAATGTCTGTTTGGTCACCAAGACTTTGAACGTTTGTCTTGCAGTGTGATGGCAAAATAAGCATAGCGTTGTACTTTGTCCACCAGGCCAAGGGTTCTGGAGATGGATAAGGAGGAGAACAGACGCCCCTCACTCTCTCACCACCGTCGCCATAGCAGCAGCAGCAGCAGCTCCGAGAACTACTGGAGGCGTGGGCAGGAGTATGAGAAACACAAAGAGAGTTCACAACGACGCAAAGTCAAGATGAGGCGCCATTAGGCTCGACACACACACACATGCACTCACACAGCATACAACAGCCCTTGTTTCTATAACTGAATTTATAACGTGAATGCTCAAATTTTATTCTGAGGGGCAAACTCGTCACCTTGTTTTTTCATTGAGTTTAAATCAGTTTGGTTGTTTCTTTCGGCGAATGAAGCTAGCATCTTTGCTATACATAGTAGAAACTCAAATATGCTACTGTCATGCAGCAGTTCTTCTACTGTTAATATTCGTTATTATAAAAAAAAAAAAAATCTTGTTTCTATGTTCATAGGAATCAAAATGGCATGTATTTTTTGTAACCAAGTTGTACAGACCTTAAAAGCTAACGTAAGTTGGGGAGGCGGGGGGAAAGTATATATATGAACATGTACAAAGCATAACTTGAAGTGTAATGGATCTTGTTATATTGTACAAAAAAACGTTTGTAAAGACTTTGATTGGAAGAACCTTTGTGCGGAAATAAACCTTTAGTTTTTTCACATATACAGTTCTGATCCACATCATGCAGTGTTGTCTGAAGTCATTTCTGGTCTGGTCGTTAATCTCACTATACCACAGTTTCACACATTCATATACCAGACATACAGTTTGGTACCACATTACCACAGTAAAAATCAAGCTTGTTTGTAAGCAGTCTTGATTCACCTATATGACATGTTTATGTCAAATAGGGAAATGATTAGATTAATTCACATGCCTGATTGTATGGGAGACATTGGGAGGAATGGAAAGATGTGACACTATTGTATAAGTATCAAATACAAGCTAACCCTAGATTTTTTTTTTTGCCCTGGTCAGTGTGACGATAAACTGAATTTAATATTTTCGTATATTGGGCTGGCTTAATATCGTCCCAACGGTTGCGCACAGTTGGTATGACTTATCAGGCCTGTCAGAAGGCTCCCACATGGAGGTTGATGTCAACACCTTTTCCAGCTCTAAGTGGAATATGACATGGTGTGTCAAATAGGTTCCTCTTGGGTATTGAAAGAAGGAAATTGAGTCGATAATCTAATATTTTTCCTTACCATCGGGACATAGAGATGTTATAGGTGGCTGTTAGCAAGAAAAGAAGGTAAGCACAGCCAATGTAAAACGATGAATTGTCTGACACTACTAAATACACCTTTATGCACATTTCTGATTTAGATTGGTAAACCACATCCTTATTAATGGAGGCCTACAATTCGGTCAGCCTGATCTTCCTTGGTCAACACTTTACATGCAAATAATGCAATCATGTCCTGAGAAATACATTTTCGAGGTTTGGCCTATTTTTCTATATTTTTCAAATGAGCATCATTTTCTGTAAGATGTATTTGTGTACTAATGCTTGACGAAGACATCAGCTTCAAAATATACAGAAAAGCTACAGACAAAGTATATACAGAAGCAAATATGCATAAAGTAAAATAAAAGTGAAGTAGTCAAAATAAGTAAAATATGTAATTCGTATACATTTTGTAATAATTCATAAACATTGAAAATCGAAAAAAACTTTTATTTCAAACATGTTAACACACCAAAAGAAAAAACACATGATCGAAAAGGACTAAGGAAGAAGTTACTAATTACCATTACTATTAGTTCCCACCCCTTATCGATTAATTACAAATACAAATAATGTATTGTAAACATGCACATATACTTGACACACACACACACACATTTAGGACAAATTTGACCGATTATTTTTAAATTGCTGGAAAAACCCCCAGCAAAAGTTGCTTTTTTCCAACAATTGATGTGATTTGTAAATGTGTCCCACTGTGACTGTCGAAGTCGTCCTGCGGTGGAAGGTGACGTCACGAGCCCACCGCTCTCCTATTGGACCAGCCTCGCTAGCGGCTGCTCCGTAGCTAGCTAGCTTAGCTGGCCACAGCTGTTGTCCAACAGTATAAACTGCTATAAACTCAGACGTTTTAATGATTTGGGCAAAGGAATAGGACCCCCCCACACACACACCCAACCCCGTTTTTGATGGTAAGGTGCGTCTATGTAGAAAGGTAGCACAAATAAGCTAACGCTGTATACTAACGCTAAGCTTGTGTACTTTAAACATGTGTAGCCTAGCCAGCTGATGGGACACACTGCCAAAATGTCTGGATCCTCGCCTCGGTCTGTGTGTTAGGCAGCTGTTGCCGTATATGTCCGGCTAGGTAAGGTGGGCTACTGGGACCCCAGGCAGCTACACTACCTCATAATGTCGTTAATATTGTCGGTGAAACAGTTGTCGCCCACGCAACACGGCTAACGGTAAAACTGCGTCGGCGGCGGACGTGCGCACTCGCACTCGCAAACCAGGGGCTAAAAATGGCTAAACGCATCGCGGCGGTAGCACGATTAAACAACAACGGTCACACCCGACAGCCCTTTTTATTTTAGACATGCCTCGTCGTCTGTGGTCGTTGAACGCGTCAAATGGCTTCCTGGTGTGCAGTGCACGTCAAGTGGGGTGTGTGTGTGTGTGGTGTGGAAAAGTTAACGTACAGTTGGGGGGCTGACACCCCCCCCACCCTGTGGAGTCGGACCTGGAGTCAGTCTAGTGCAGGACCATACTTAGCATTGAACCAGGGGATGCAGGAGATGTCCACCAGAAATGACAGACATACTATACGTTGCACTGGGAGGGGGACATTAAGTCGTAGAGGAAGTTGAGCATCTCCTGCATCTCCTGGTTCAGTGCTAAGTATGCCTGCACGATTAATCGAATTTTCATCGTCATCGCGATCCTGCAGTATTGTTGTTATGTCCTAATGTGTTGTGCTGTAGCCTATAGACAAAGTCAGTTATAAACGACGATTTGTGGCCGTGTTCGATCGGGAGGGTGGTTTTATTTTGAAAATTGACCGGATGCTCTATGGCTTTTACTATTTCACTTCCTGCCCGGTCGGTCTGCTTTGTTTAAATTGATGCGTTTCAGCAGCGGCTCGCGTCAAAAATAGAACGCTACGTCAGGGGCGCTGAGCACCCAATGAGCCCCACTGCCACCACCCACCCTTTTTTCACACAAAAACAAAAAATATGTCTATTGAAAAATAACTTTATCATTCACACACACACACACACACACACACACACACACACACACACACACACACACACACACACACACACAGAGTAACGCTAGGAGTTAGTATATACTATGCCCCCATGAATGTGATGTGATTATTATTGTTGCAAAGCCTGGTTCAGGTTAAATCCTCTGTAAAACATGAATGAATACAGCAAAAGAAAAACATTTAACTTTATTTTATTGTCTGGTTTGATAGTCAGACAACTGAAAAATAACAGATATAAATCTATGAATAAATAACAATTAATTTAAAAAGCCACAGTGAGTGTTTTCACACATACTGGTGGTATACAGTGATGTGTGTCGTTTCGTTTGTTTTCACTCTGGTCCAAACGCCGCACCACTGGCAGGGCTTCATGTTTCCATGACGACGGACCAGAAAAGACGCGCGAATTACGTAAGTTATTTACACAATTTACGTAATTTACGTAAGTTATTACGTAATAACTTACGTAATTTGCGTAAGTTATTTACGTAATAACTTACGTGAATTGCGTAAGTTATTACGTAAATAACTTACGCAAATTACGTAAGTTATTTACGTAATAACTTACGTGAATTGCGTAAGTTACGCAATTCACGTAACTTACGCAAATTACGTAAGTTATTACGTAAATAACTTACGTAATTTGCGTAAGTTATTTACGTAATAACTTACGTAATAACTTACGTAATTTGCGTAAGTTATTTACGTAATAACTTACGCAATTCACGTAAGTTATTACGTAAATAACTTACGTGAATTACGTAAGTTATTACGTAAATAACTTACGTAATTTGCGTAAGTTATTTACGTAATAACTTACGTAATTTGCGTAAGTTATTTACGTAATAACTTACGCAATTCACGTAAGTTATTACGTAATAACTTACGCAAATTACGTAAGTTATTACGTAAATAACTTACGTAATTTGCGTAAGTTATTTACGTAATAACTTACGTGAATTGCGTAACTTACGCAATTCACGTAACTTACGCAAATTATGTAAGTTATTTACGTAATAACTTACGTAATTTGCGTGTTATTTACGTAATAACTTACGTAATTTGCGTAAGTTATTTACGTAATAACTTACGTGAATTGCGTAACTTACGCAATTCACGTAACTTACGCAAATTACGTAAGTTATTACGTAAATAACTTACGCAAATTACGTAAGTTATTACGTAAATAACTTACGCAAATTACGTAAGTTATTTCCGTAATAACTTACGTAATTTGCGTAAGTTACGTAAATAACTTACGTAAATTACGTTAATGGCGCTAATGGCGCTAACGGAGCTAACCGGGCTAACAGAGCTAACTGGTAAACGGTGCCTGGACTCCAGCACTCATCGATATGGTATCGGAATCGGAACAACTCTTGGTAAAAGGAAAAAAGTGTGAGACAGAGCTTTGGAGCAACAGTTGATTCACAACACTACAACTAAACAGATCTCACTCTGCGTGAGTCGCGCTGGACGGTCGGGCTGCGGAGCGGTGCAGAGGAGAAGGAGGGGTGAGAAGAGGATGATACCATTTGCTAAGCGGGGATGTTTTCATTTTCGTCCTTAACATATACATTTTAAACCGCAAACTACGGAGTATGTTTTGGACATTATTTAACCCTGTCAGTATCCAATCCAGAATTTATTTGTGTTATTTATTTAAGCTCTTTTCCCCCTGAGATTCTTTTATTTCAATAGATACTTTTTGTTTTTGTTGAGAGCAGGGTAAGGAAACTTTAATTTATTTTTACAATAACATGTAAATCAATGTTATGTGGGTTTCAATAAAAGCATGCACAAGAATATTATTTTCCCTTTTTTTAATGTAATTACCATCAGCTATTCAGTGTTGAGAGTACCTAAAAGCAGGGAATCTATTAAAGCTGAAAAATCTGAAAGAGACAGGAACTGTATGCAAACTTAAATATTTTCTTATTTATTGCAAGTCATATCGTCATCGCAATATTGAACAGTGTGATCGCACATCGCACATTTTGCTGATATCGTGCAGGCCTAGTGCTAAGTATGGTCCTCGTTTTAAAGGGAAGATGGAAAAGCGTGTGTTATATTGACTTGTCGTCCATGTCCATTTTTTTCCCCTGCTTTAGGTTTGCCACCTCCAGGAGTAGTGATGGACTTCCGCAGCGGCAGGAGGAGAGGAGAGGAGAGCATCGCCGTCGTGATCGACTTCCTGCTGTCTAACGCCAGATTGGTTTTGGGAGTCGGCGGTGCTGCTGTGTTGGGGATCGCCACGCTTGTAGTCAAACACGTGAGTGTGTGTGTGTCAGGGTGTTTTTTACACATTAGATGATACACATCTAAGTTCATTTCACTTGGATGGTGGACTGTTCTCCTTTTTAGACTAAAAGATCCCGCTTTGTTTATGTTGGATATAGTATAGTGCATAGTTGCTTCAGAGATGTGCATGCAAGCAGTGGCTTTACCCACGCGCCTGACCTTTTTTACATTTGACCTTTGACCTTGTTTAGCTGATAGAGCGTGCCGGCCGTGCTGCCGAGGATGAGAAGGTGGAGCAGAAGATGGTGGAGAGCTGGGAAGAGCTGAATTTAGCCTCTGCTTCCCCGACGTTGATCAGGAAGGGCCTAGAAGGCGTTGTCAAGAAAGAGGTTGCCATGGCAACCAAACAGCAGAAAGGTACTTGTTTACATTACAGCCCCTGATGGCACAGACCTAAATAGACACGAGAGGCTTAATATGCTTAAATCATTTGCCGAATCTTCCCAACATGCACATCTTATTTCTCTTTCCTTGTCAGCTGATCTTTGTGGAAAATCTAGTCTGGATATTCAGTCCAAGTCTGATGTCAAACCCAAGAGACTGCAACTGTGTGCCCCCACCCTACAGGTACATTCTTGGGCTTGTTAAAATGTCACCTTTACATGAAGTGAGTTTTCAATACTGCTCTATTCTCTGCAAGCAAAACTGTCATCATTGCTATCCAGGCTGCCTTTTAAACCAGCAGCCACTCAACTTTCTGCAGCAACTCTTTAGCAATGTATGCAACACCAGAGAAATGCTAACTTTGGTTTAACGGAAAGTTTGGTGATACCAACCAAGTTACTTTGTTACTCCGTCATCGTTGAAACTGGTAACCATAAAAACATACCCCCAAGTTAGGTATTGAGTTTTATTACACAGCTTTGTTTTTTTACGGCATAAAAGGTTAGTAACCCTCTCTGCTGCTACAGATGAGAGTAACGTGTGTTCATGTTGCCGTAGGAGCGCCTGCAGCAGTTCTACTGCACGCGAGCAGCGCTGGCTCCAGTGGAGGTGCACAGGGCTCAGTCCCTGGCTCTGGACATCTGCACAGAGATCCAGGGCTTCCTCCACACCCGCCACCCTGACATGCCTCTGGGGGAGATGAGCCTGGGGGGCTCCCTACTGGATGACTTGGAGGTTAGCCCCGAGTCTGACACAAACACACACATGGGGGGGGGGGGGGGGGGGGGGGGGGGTCGTTCTTCTCCTTCTGAGAGGAAATGCATGGGGAGGGGGGGCTGAAGTAAGAGGGGGGGTGTGTGTGTGTGTGTGTGTGTGTGTGTGTGTGTGTGTGTGTGTGTGTGTGTGTGTGTGTGTGTGTGTGTGTGTGTGTGTGTGTGTGTGTGTGTGTGTGTGTGTGTGTGTGCGTGCGTTCATGCGTTCATGTGTTCATGTACTGATCCTCTTGTATTTAACACCTGTTGTTTGATATGTTCCGTGAAGCCGAAAACAAGTTTATAAAGTATCAATCTATGCATGTGTAGGTGGTGAGGGCCGACCATGCATGCCTTCTGGTGCCTCTGCAGCTGGAGGCTTCTCTGTGGCGTCTCATCCCCGGAGAGGAGACCCTCCTGACCCATCCGCTGCACTGGATGGTCCGACGGGTCAACCTGGAGTACTTCCCCCGGGGGAGGAGCTACTGGGATAGGTACACACTGGTCACGGCATATACTTTTATACATAGACGTGCCGCATTGACTGCTTCAGCCCGTTGCTGCTATACGTTGCTGCATAGGCCAAGACTTGCCTGTAAACTAATACAAGTAAATGGGGGAGCTGCGTTTTTTCTCGCCAAAAAGCACTATAACGTTTACATTTCTTAATCGATTTCAACAAGTCGTTTTTATATTCAAAGGTATATGATTGTCTCCGGTAAAAAAACATTTGTACTCATTTCCAGCACCAATAGAACTAGTATACAGTATACATATTTGCGATTGTTCTCGTGATTTGTGAAGCACTATAGTGTGGTAACACTGTACTTATTCAGAGCGCAAGCTATGAATAAGTAAGGAGGGGGGGAGGGAGGAAGTTGACTATTTCCATTGACTATTTCTGTCAATTACAACATATTAACCTTGGACCCTTGGAAAGTCAAACTTCCTGTTGCAGTTCCCAGCAGGTCAGAAGCTGTACATCCACTGTCTGTACTCGTCGTTGTGGGGCACATTAGTAGTTAGTAGTGCCACTCACACAACAAGTCTTTATCTCAGTAAAAGATCTGGGTCAGCAGTACTTGATGGTAGCTCAGTGGCATGTGCTGTACTGAGATAGAGCCAGCAGGGCAACGTGTCAAGACATTTGTCTAGACAGAAAGCAGCTGAAGACGGTGTGGGCCGCAACTAACGATTATTTTTATAGTCCATTAATCTAATGATGAATCTAATGAGGACAGGAAGTAGGCACCGCTGAGTTCGCCTACTTTCTGCAATGACTAATCGTTGCAGCCCTAGGCGTGTTGAATGAAGAGATGATATACTTGATGTATGCATTTGGAAAACAGCGTGTGTGTGTGTATGTTGTGGTCTCTCGTAGGTTCCTGGTGGGGGGCTACCTGTCCTCAGAAGCTCTGGTGAACATGTTAAGTAAGACCGTCATGGAAACCATGAACTGGCCGTCCATCAGCAGCACTCTGGACTGCCTGGTCAGACCTGTGCTGGGAGGACCAGAACTCTGCATTGAGATCCGGTGGGTGTGTGTGTGTTTGTCTGTGGGTGTGTTTATGTATGTCCTGTACTTACAGGTTCTTCAAGATGGTTGTTCCATTGGGTGCTGGTCATTTTGAGTTTATTACTATTCTATTCTATCCATTAACTGGTATACAATTATTGATTGTTATTAGCCAGCTGCATGCCAATTACAATTCAGAAAACATTTGTATATTTATGGTTTGGTACAATTAAATCTTCTGCAAATTAGTGACAGGTTGCCTTTAAAGCTATTACAGAATAGTTGATAATGCTCCGAAAGTGGCAAAATGTCTGTTGAGAAATTGCACAAAGTGCTAAACATTGCCTTTGGTTCTCCAGGCCTGAGGATTCAGATGGAGGAAGAAGAGACAGCAGGGATCCTCCTCTCTTCATCTCCATGATACCGGTCCTGAGGGAGGAGCACGTGGTCCTGACTGGCCAGCCAGCGCTCACCACTCCCTGGGTCAACGCCTGGCACCTCTCCCTCTACCCGTGGGAGACGCAGCGACTGACTCAGCTCGACGAGTCGGACAGCGGCTGTCGCAGGAACGTCCTCAAGACCCTCAAGGCGGTGTGCAAGCTAAACCCCGCCCTCAGGCCAATGCCCTCCGCCCCATTGGCCAATCTCATCCTGCACCTCAGCGACCGGGAGAGCGATTGGTCGGATGGTAGCCTAGCAGTGCGCTTTCAGCAGTGTATCGCGGAGCTGATTGGTTGTCTGGAGCAAGGCGTGCTGCACAGCTACTTCAAGCCAGCGGTCAATCTGCTGGGCAGCCTGTCAGAAGACCAGGTGGACCAGATGGGCTTCATGCTGTACTGTGCTATGTCTGAGCCGGAAATACTGCTCATATAGCCTTGTGCAGGGACACGCATACATAGTAAAAGATCAGAACTGTGTCCCAAGAGAATTACCTTTTACAATGACGTTATTGTTCAAGGTATTGTAGACGATGAAGATGTGTCTGAAGAGAGTCATGTGATGATTCGACTTCTGCTGCACTGGTGTTTTCCACCCCCTATGTCAATCACAAGAACACAGCGGGACTCCCAACAGTACAACCGGAGAAAAGGAGACACTTCATGCTTGGTGGAAACATGTTAGCTTGATATTCAAACTGCTCCAATGAAAGAAAATATGGGTGAATGTGAAAGCGGTGTGAAGCATTTGTTTGAAATGCATCAGGATGACGCATAGCAAAAGCTACAGAATCTATCGCAGTTCATTTTTAACGGCAACACTTGTGGAACTATATTGCTTTTAAACAAACATTTCTCAAAATCTACAATGAGTCAAGTGTGTAACAGCGACCCCTTTATGTACAACATGCTGGGAGTCATTTATGTGCCAATCATTATACTTTGAAGGAATAATACAACAAGGTTTCAGGCTAAGTTCAGTGCTAGCAGAACAAGGTTTCAGGCTAAGTTCAGTGCTAGCCAAACAAGGTTTAAGGCTATGTTCAGTGCTAGCCAAACAAGGTTTTAGGCTAAGTTCAGTGCTAGC
>JAOPHQ010002050.1:0-117437 GCA_030340625.1 Merluccius polli
TGGGGGGGGCGAGGGTGGGATGTAACAACCATGGTAACAACCACCCATCATCCCAGCGGCGAAGAGAAGAAGACGGCAGAGAAGACGGTCTCCTCCTCTTGACGCGCACGCGCGGACGACGTCGTCCCCCAGCGCGCCCGCGCCGACGGCGGACCAATGGCGAGCGGCGCGCGGTGCGCTCCACGTCTTGGAAAAAAAAGGGGGGTGTGTTCAAAGGTTTAAATCCCGCGGACGTTTGGGGCATGCGCAGTAGCGCCGTCCGTGCTGCTGGATGCGCCATATTGCTTTACGGGGCAAAAAAGGCGAAGGGGAGCGGAGCGGAGCTGAGAGGAGGCGAGCCCTGCGATTACCCCGAACCCGGACTCACCCGGACCCCGAACCCGGGACTATAGCTGGACCATGCGGCGTTTCGACGAGGACAAGTGAGCGCGAGCTGCGTCCGTTTTTTTTTTTTTTTCCCAGTTGGGGGAAGAAAAAAAAAATTGGGTTTTGTCCGTCTGTCCTGTCCTGTCTAGTCTTGTCCGTCCGTCCGTCGGCTGTGCGTTATCCGCCGTGTGTGTGCGCGCTGCGCCCAGGCGCGCCATGGACCCCAGGACCGCCTGGATCCAGCCGGACCAGAAGGGACCCGCCGGGTCCTCCCTGTGGATGCATATCTGGGAGACGTCGTCTCGGGGATTTCGGGCCAACTCCAACGGCTCCAACGGCTCCGTTTCCAACGGCCACCCGCACCGCGACTACTACCGGACGCCGTTGGCCTCGAACAGTGAGTTTTGTAAAAACGTGGCCCCACCACCACCTCCTCCACCACCACCACCACCAGCTCCTCCTGCTCCGCCGACCGGGAAAGCGGCGAAGCGGGGTGGCGAGGGGGAGAGGAGCCGGAGGACGACGACGACGACGAGGGGTAGTAATGGTGGTGGTGGTGGTGGTGGTAGTAGTAGTAGTATCGGCAAGAAGGGCTCCCTGTCGCCGTCCTCCTCTTCACTGGACTCCGAGGCCGAGGGGTCCTCCTCCTCCTCTTCCTCCTCGCCGCCTCCTCCTCCGCCCTCCTCCTCTTCCTCCAAGGGCTCCTCTCTGCATCATCACATCGACAATCTCAACTTGGCGGAGGAGGTGAACCGGTTTTTACACTACGGCGGCGAGCACGAGTTCAACGTGAACAACCTAAGGCAGCAGCAGCAGCAGCAGCAGCAGCAGCATCAGCATCATCTTCCTCCTCCGCCTTTTAACAATGTGCAGCAGCAGCATCCTCATCATCATCATCATCATCGTCGCAGCATGCATCTGTCCGGCAGCCACACCCCCACGGGTGTTAAAAACCACCAGGCCAATAAGCAGCAGCAGCACCACCAACACCAACAGCAAGCCGGGCGCAGGAGGCATCTGAACCGGGCCAACACGTTTCATGGACTCAACCATTTCCTGGCCAGCAGCTGCAATGGGAACTACACGGACTCCTGCAGCCTGTGGAAGACCAGGCGGTACACCCCTGGTGTCAATGGGTAAGTGTGGATGTGTGTGTGGGTATGGGTAAGTGTGTGTGTGTGTGTCTCAAATGGCTGTCAAAGATCCTAGTTGTAGGGTTGGTATGGCCTCACGTGTTCACTGGTGTAAAGCTTATGTAGCTTATGCACTGGGGGCATGTTCAGTTATTGATCTGACTGATGTATGTATGTGTAATTCGGGTATGGGATACCGACTAGGCGAATGTTCTGAAATTTTTTTTTTCCGAACGCACGTTAACATTGTGGATAACGAGTGGTCTCATCCCTTGCTCTTTCAGTCTTCACGAGGAGATAGTGGACTTCTTCAACTTCATGTCACCCCGCCCGGAGGAAGAGGCGATGAGAAGGAATGTGGTGAACAGAATTGAAGGAGTCATCAAGGACTTGTGGCCCACGTCCCGAGTGAGTGTCATTAGGCAGCCGTCCGACCAGAGAGCTTGGCTCCTATTCAAGTCCACGTCAGATGGCTAGTGCTTTAGGCGCTTTTATTCTGAATGAAACGACGGCTCAATCATTGAGTCATCGCCTGTTAAAAGGACTTTGCATAGTAGCAATGTATGCATAGTAGTACATGATTGGCAAAATGCATAGCAAGGCTAAGTCCTTGGGTCAAGCTAGCCATCGGTCTGTGACTGCTTGGAAGTTAACATTGGTGGGAGACGTGCCCAAACTGTACCCTCAAGTAATTTTAAGGACATGACTGGCTATAGCTCGGCATTTTAAACAGGAGAGCCAAGGCTAACATTTGAAGACTGAGCATTGCAATAACGTATGTTGGTATAGCCTAATTCTAAGAGCCTGGTTTCTGCCTTTCATGGAAATCTTGGGTTTTCTTAACACTGCTTTGACTATTGCAATTTCCCCAAGTCACCCTGATGATCACACTGCTTCATGTACTGTACAGTTCAGCACTATACTGCACAATTAAATCTTCACATTCACATCTGACCTCTGGCATTCTCTCTTGCCTCAAGATCATTGAATAGTGTATGTACGTCAAGGCAAGCAATGACCCCTTAAAGCATTTAGGTTACAGCCAGTCCCTTTTTGTGTCTGTGTAACTCTACACACCAAGGTACACCAGTCAATGATCCCTAGTCTTGTATTAACAGGGTTTACAATCAGTACGTTTACATGCACAGAAGAAACCCGATTAAAGCCATTGCTCGTCTATGCTCCGCAACTGGTCAACTGCAATTGTCCGCGTATACATGGCGGCGAGTAATCCGATTCATTGGCCGGAGCATGTCATACCCCGGTACGATAGGTGGCGCTGTGCCCATTTCAACTAGTGGTAGTAGAGCCACCGGTTGACCCCTTTACGTCACCAGCAACAACAAACTCATTCGAGAAAGCGATGTTTCAGCAGACAGCTGTCAGTTCACTTCGGGTGATAATCATTTCTCCGCCGCTCCACTGTTCCTCTCGGTCGTATGCCGACTCGGTCGTCCGCGGAGCGGTCCGCATACGACCGAGAGGAACAGCGGAGCGTCGGAGAAACGATATGGACCCGAAGTGAACTGACAGCTGTCTGCTGAAACATCGCTTTCTCCTCCATGTCGCGTTTCAGTCTGGACTTCAGAGAGTCAAAGCCAAAGTTAATTTCCCCCAATTCCTTTTCCCCATGGGCGAGATAAACCCGACTAGGAGTCTTTACTTGTTGTGGACCAGAGAGTCGGAGAACCCGACGCAGTCTGTAAGATTCATATATCAGAGAATGCCGCCGTCAGTTCGGCCGCGGCGCAATGAATGAATAAAGATCGTAGTTATTTTACAACCTCGTTGATGAGCAACATTTAGAAAAACATGGACTTTAAATTCAGCCTTGGGTTAAATCGAAGCGTAGTGTGTACTGAATGCACGTTGATGAAGATACACTCCTATAGGCACGGCACCGGCTTCCTCCATCTTCTGCGCCAGCTTTTTAAATAAATCGCCGACCCAAAGTTAGTTGACAGCTGTCTACTGAAAACATATTTCTCCCACCAGAACAGCCCTGAATGAATGAATAAAGGTCGTAAACACGTCGGGAGAAAAAAACATTTATTTTGACAGATGTGCCCGAAGTCACTACTTTACAACCTCGTTGATGACCCACATTTAGAAAAACATGTAGCCTACTTTTAATTCAGCCTTAGGTGAAATGGAAGCGTAGTGTCCGCGTGCTTCCACCTTTAATGAATGCCATGCGCGCTCCCGCGGCCGGGACACAATTCTTATAGCGCCACCTTTTTAAATAAATCGCCGTTTCTCGTTATCCCTTATCCGACGGCGACAACAACAACAACAACAAGACTATCGTCTCCTTCTACTTCCGGTTCACGGCCCCGGGAAAAGATCTCGAGCATGCGCAGAACGCAATTCAACGGATAATCCAATCCGACTGGTTACATGCACGGCTTAGTCGGCTATGGATCGCATAATCTAGGGGTCTTAACCTGATAATGCGAGGGTCGACTCGAACCGATTTTAACCTGATTAAGGTGTATACATGCATCTTAGTAATCCAATCATTGTTGGGTTAAGCCAAAAAGTCGACTTTCTTGAGTGTCATGTAAACGCACTGAGTGTCAGTGTCGGTGGATTTGAGATTATCTCTTTCCTACGTGCTTGTTTAAAGATTGGAACCCTAGTCTTTTTGTTTTAATAATTGTTATATTCAGAAACGTATTTTGTGTCTGAATTGCTCTTTATGTTAAGCTCCCCTCCGTCGGTTATTGGAACGGCCCCTTTCTGACCCCATTCTGTTCTGTTGTGTGGGTCAATGGTGTGAGTTGTGTGTACATTACAGGCCACTGTCCTGTTCATCCATCCGCTTGGCTGTCCACGCATTAAGCCTGGTTTACATTAAAGAACCAAACACTGCAGACCCCATGTAAACACCCCTCCATGGGAACTTGCATGGGAACTAAGTGTGTACTTGTTATAGGACAGTCCTTTTTTTTAATTTGAACCTTTATTTTTAATATTTTCTTGTTTACCAATTTTTAGTGCATTCTGCACTGAATACTTTTACTATTTGAACCATCTATATACTTTCATTCTTTGGTAGACTTCCAGGTTTCCATACGCCATACTGGAAGTAAATTGTGTAGCTTCAGTTAAACTAACAATATGCATTATGTTTCCATTATAGGTGGAGATATTTGGCAGCTTTAGCACTGGTCTCTACCTACCAACAAGGTAAGTTTTGTAGCCGTGTCTCTATGAAACCATCATTGTTTGGAATCGGTCTGAATTGACAGGTTGTGTTCAAGGAAGGTTATTTGGTTGATGGTAGAACGGGTGTGGATTGTTAGCCATTTGCACAATTATGTGTCTAAACCTTTGACGTCCCTGCATCAACCCATTGGTAAATGGAACAGGGCAAACCAGTCTGCCTGTGAGTATCTATAGCTTTAATGTTTTTTCTGTTTCCAGTGACATAGACTTGGTGGTCTTTGGAAAGTGGGACAGTCCCCCACTTCAGGAGCTTGAACAGGCCCTCAGAAAACACAACATTGCCGGACCGCACCCCATCAAGGTCTTGGACAAAGCTACGGTTAGTCACGCTCTTTTTTTTTCTTCTTTTTTTTCATGTTCTTCTTTTTTTTCATGTTTTTGCATGTTGTATGCATGTATGTAATGCGCGATATAAACGATATACGATATAAACGATAAAAAATGGCCCACGATAGATTTTAATTCTATGCTCTATCGTGATAACGCATGTTGATCACGCAATCTTCCCGTGACCCGCGACATTTAGAACGACGAGCTGCAACCGGCTGCAACGCGTCATCTGGTAAACATGGCTGAAGGCGAAACGGAGCAGCTAGAACTCGTGAAAAAGACCGGTGCAACTTCCGTAATTTGGAATTGATTTGGATTTAAGCCGTTTGATGAGAAAAAAGAAAAGAAAACGAGAAAACATTTTCTTTAGCTGCCACGCAGCGTCCCAGGAGCGGCGCGCCGCGCCGCAGCGCTATCATTCCGTAGCATTCTATATTTGACGCGAGCCGTTGCTGAACAGATCGACCGGGCAGGAAGTGAAATAGTAAAAGCCATAGAGCATCCGGTTACTTTTCAAAATAAAAACACCCTCCCGATCAAACACGGCCACAAATCGTTCTCGTTTATAACTGACTGTCTATAGGCTACAGCACAACACTATATATGTATACTGGAAGGATTTTCTTTATTTAAAAAAATTATTGTGCTTCCATTTTGCACTTTTATGTTTTCATTTGAAGCATCTGTGCACTACACTTGGAATACTTTTCTTTATTTAAAATAGCCATGCCTAATACTGGAAGTATTTATCTAATTCACAGTATCTGTTCAGGTAAGAAAGTTTATGTTTAAGAAATATGTTTTTATATAGGTATCTGTCATTACAAAGAAGTATTTTCAGTACAGTGTCTGTTCCTTAAAAAGACAAGGTTTTTTTTAATTTATCTGCAACATTATGTTTACTGTATGATTACAGTTTTGCACAATAAATGTATGTCTACATACTGCTTTCTTTCTTTTTTAAATACATTTAGCAGTTTGGCTTTCCTTAGGGTCTATGTAACCTGTTCTGAGATGGTTTTATTATAATTTATATATCGTGATATGTATCGTTATCGCAAGAGGCTGCAATGTATATCGCAATATGGATTTTAGGCCATATCGCCCATCCCTAGTATGTATGCTGTATTTGCAAACTGTATACAACCTCCTATATGGATGAATGGGAGCTGGGCACTGTGTTTTGGAACAGTAGAGCCAGAGCAATTTTCCAGATGAAACTTTGACCAATTCAAATGGAAACCGCATGAGTAGCTTATTACTGTAAATGTGAACTATGGGCTCCCTCAGACAACTAGTGTCAAGAGTGACACCCTATAGACTAGTGGTTCAGCAGTTTACGGCACACATTTCTGCGGGGTTGAAACAGCGTCACTTTGTCAGTAAAAGAAATGGTAGAGGACCACAGTGTGTACGGCCAACGTTTGCGTCAATTGTGGGTACGGCGGTCACTGCTCCTGAGGGGTAACTGAAGTCAGCGAAGGCAATGTGACTCATGTATACACAAGTCAAAGTTCCTGCATGGTTGTTGGACATCGTCACGTCCAACATATTTCAAACCGTTTTATTTATTTTTTTCCCCAGTTTGCCCGAGAAGCTTGTTAGGATTATGTTGGTTCTGTCGCACTGCTAGTTCTTATAACATTGACTTTGAATGCGAGTCAAAACACTGCTCTCCCAGTGCTACCTTTCGCTACAGGATGACATGTTTTTATGGTACACATTTAGGGTATTTTAAACGGCCCTTTAAAACACTCCTCTGCTACTCTACCTTAACTCTTTGGCAGACCTCTGGTCTGTAATTATCATTTGCTTGGGATATGGACATTGACACTTCCACACCTAGAAGCTGGTCAGCTATTTTAATAGGGTTTTATTTCTTTAATGGCTCATGGCCTCGCTGTCAGGTACCAATCATCAAGCTGACGGATCAGGAGACGGAGGTGAAGGTGGACATCAGCTTCAACGTGGAGACTGCAGTCAGGGCCGCGCAGCTCATCAAGAGTTACCTCAAAGTAAGCCCTTTCATACAATACATGTAAGCCGCATACCTGGCAATTTTGTTTTCCCATTGGTGTCCAACTTGACTCTTGAACAAGGGGGCGCTTATCTCTCCTTGTTGTTCATCATTTTGCCTGTTTTCTGCTTTTTCCTACAGCGGTACACTGTCCTCCCACCCTTGATCTTTGTGCTGAAGCAGTTCCTGCTCCAGAGGGACCTGAACGAAGTGTTCACCGGAGGCATCAGCTCTTATAGCCTCATACTGATGGCCATCAGCTTCCTTCAGGTATAGAAACATGTAGTCGACTGCATCGCGTATAGCAAGTTATCAGAAGAAGATGCAGAGGACAGAACTAATGTCCAAACGCCTTTTAATATTGTATTCAGAATACTGCATTCAATGTATTCATCAATATTAATTTAAGAAATCTTGGGGACTGAGGGATGTAACCGTTTAAATAACATTTTGACAAGTGGAATACATAAACAATTTTGAAAGGGGTAATTGGTTTGGTTATCGAATTGGAAATGCCCAGAGCGAAAACGAAACAAATGGTACACTTCTTACTTAAAATAGTTAATTTAAATGTTAATCGGAATGTCAATGTTTTGTGTCGCGTGTTTCTATCACAGTTGCACCCGCGCATCGACACGCGCCGCGCCAATATCAACTTGGGCATCCTGCTGATCGAGTTCTTTGAGTTGTACGGCCGTGACTTCAACTACCTGAAGACGGCCATCCGCGTGAAGAATGGTGGCACTTACCTGTCCAAGGAGGAGCTGACCCAGTCCATGGGCAACGGCAACAGACCCTCCATGCTCTGCATAGAGGACCCGGTGCAACCAGGTGAGATCGGGGGAAAAGGGACGTGTTGAAATGATGCGGCGAATCATCAATTAATTTCTTGCTTTTGCGTAGTTCACAATACGGCCGTGCAATTTAGGGCTGCAGCGATTTAGTCGATTGACAGAAAATTAAGCTAATCAGATTTTCAGAATTGATTTTAAATGATTAGGTAATTTCTCAACTAAAAATGCCAAACGTTTGCTGCTTGATGCGTCAGAAATTCAAATGTTTGGTTCATAGATCATTATAAAAGGAATACTTTAGTTTTTTTGGCTGCATGTCAGATGAAGCAAGCAAATTTAAGACATCACTTTGGACTTTTTTTTGTAACTTTTGTAATGGCATTTGTTATTATTCATAGACTAAATTATCAATTTGAATGGACAAATGTATCTTTTTTATATTTATCGACCTATGAAAGTAATCGTTAGCTGCAGCTCTAGTGGAATTGTGCCAACAAGGTGATTACTCGGTGGCTGGATAAAAGATGAATTGGTTGAGTGTATCGTCGAGGGGTAGTGGTAGTATATCCAAGTATGCCTGGTTTCAGGTGTTTTGCCTGTGCTTGTTCATTCAGCTGATTTTTATGGCTTTTGTCTTATTTCTGAATAGCAGATCGCTGCTACGAATAACAGACCATTGTTATGAATGCTATTTCCAACTGTAGAATCCAACAGACTATTTTTATTGTCTTTAGCGGAAGTAATAAACATTTTGTTTTCAATCAATTAAATCATTTTTGGTTGTTTGAAATTGTGTCAAATTATTGATTTCGCATCGAGGTCCTGAATCACCCTGTCTGTATGACCGGCACGCTGTACATTTGTATCCCTTACTCGGCAGATAACGACGTGGGCCGTAGTTCTTACAGCATCCTCCAGGTCAAGCAGGTGTTCGACTTTGCCTACATGGTGTTGAGTCATGGCGTGTCTCCCCTGGCCCGGGCCTACCCCAACAAGGAGTACGACAGGTTGGTGTCCTTCTAGTCTCCCAAGTGGCCGTGCTGCTATACTTGAAACTATTTTAGGTTTACTCTTGATATTTAACATTTTCATATAGTAGGCTTAGGCCTACGTTTATATTTTCTCTATAGTTTCACTTGAAGCTGTTATGTTCATTTTGCTCTTTAGTTCTCAATTGAGAAAATACTCACTTTAATGTGTCTAGTAGTATTTAATTCATATATGAGTATACAATAGTACACTTTTATATAGACTTTATTAATTGAATTACCAGAAAACATACATTATCGTTAGCTCTATCTCTATTGTTATCGAGATATAAAATGACCTACTGTATATCGGGATAGAAGACTTTGGCCATATCACCCATCCCTACGTGCAAGGTCAGGTCCTCTTGTTGAAGTTCTCCTGGTCAATGACCGATCTGATGTCCTTGTCTCTGCTCGCAGCACCTTGGGGCGCATCATCAAGGTGAGCCCAGAGGTGTTGGACTACCGGGACTGGACCATCAAGAAATGGGGTGCCAAGCAGTATGCTAAAGTGGAAAGCCATGGTAATGTATATTGGTTTGGGTTATCACATTCGACCTGTAATCAAAGATGATATAAAGCATGGGATTAATTGGTTCCTATGCTTTGTAACCATGGGAACCCTTTGTTTCAACCTAAATTGTTGCAGATTCATTGCAGCTTATGGCATTTGTGTTTTGTGATTTCCAAATCCAAACATTTGAATGTGCTTCTAGATTAGATAAGATTTTCCATAATTACTGAATATGATTCTGCTTTCAAAAAAAAAAAAAAAAAAAAAAAAAAATATATATATATATATATATATATATATATATATATATTAGTGTTGGGCATAGATTAATTTCTTTAATCTAACTGTAATCTTGGAATTAATCTAGATTAAAATGGCTCATTTGAATTCTGTCGAAGGCATTCATAATATGCGTGTGCTACCTAAATAATGACTAAAAATAAGTCTGCGCGATTGTTGACCGGGGGGGGGGGGGGCGGTCTGTGTGAAACGATCTGGGTTCTCATAAACCCATTTGCGGTGGTAAGAGACGAGCAGAGTCCACAGCGTCCATTCACTCCAATGTCATGGTGACGTGTAATCTATCACCGGTCACGGTGATAGATTACCATAACCCTAACCCAGATCGTTTCACACAGACGCGGGAGGGTACCTTTTGCGTCAGTATCAGACGTCTAGGGGCGTGACAAATCGTCGGTATATTACGAGTTGGGATGAGAACGTGTTGTGCATTAAGGCGCCACTGCCCAGACCTACGACCGACGGGGGGGGGGGGTGGGGGGGGGGGGGGGGGTGGGGTCGCCGGGCAGAGGACGCAGCCGTTCCGCAGCTTACCTTCCTTGGTGGAAATCGTGTGTGTGTGTGTGTGTGTGTGTGTGTGTGTGTGTGTGTGTGTGTGTGTGTGTGTGTGTGTGTGTGTGTGTGTGTGTGTGTGTGTGTGTGTGTGTGTGTGTGTGTGTGTGTGTGTGTGTGTGTGTGTGTGTGTGTACCGGATTTCCACCAAGGAAGGTAAGGTAATGAATATATATTTCATTGATATATTTAAAAAGAAAGTTTATATTAACCAGTTCATTTTCTTGTACCTAACATTGTCCAAAGGGTTAGGAAGGATTTTTTTTAAATGGTCATGCATGCGCAAAAGGAAAACAAAAACTTTGTAGCCCCAACACAACTTAATGTTTAATTTAAAGAGTCACTTATTGTCCATTATCTATACATGTATTCTGTAGGTATCGAGAGCTGCGAACAGGACCTTTCCCGGTTAATGTTGGCTTCCATGGATGACCAGCGGGACTCTTCATCCCCCACCAGCTCTGACTCCCCCTCGCCCTCCCCAGTCTCCCTGCCCAGTCCCCAGCACCATTCTTCCTCCTCGTCTTCCTCTGCCTGCTCCCTCTCCTCCTTTTCCGGAAGTGACATAGTAAGGACCACAGATGTTTGCTCCCTATCTTTCGAGACACAGAGTAACGGTGTGTGTGCCTTCTGGCGTAAAATTGCTAGTAGGAATTGTTCATTTTAGGGATATGGTTTCACGACTCCACTTGGAAGTGTTATCCAGTTCATTCGTGGCGCTGTTTCTTCACAGCCACGATTACGGAGTCATTGTCTACCATTTGAACTGTTTAATGAAACACAATTTTATACAGGTTGTGTTCAATGGGCCGTGGCCATTTACAACCCAAGCTCCTTCTTTTTGTTTTTACTGCAGTTTTTACATCACCAGTAATCCTAATCCACTCACAGGCCTCCATTTGATCTAGTTATTTTATGTGTTGTTAGTGCTAATGTTTTTGTTGGCTGCAAAAAATAGGGAAACCGCCAGTTAAACCGTCTTTAGTACAGTATTAAATGACCCAGAGTTGTTCATTTTTTTCCTTTTGAATTTTTTACATAATTCCACTTCCTGTTCCTCTGCCACTTCCTCTCCCCACAGGAGTCAGACTCTCCCCCCAGCAGTGTCTCTGCTATCCAGCTCCTCACACTCACCTCCGTGTCCTCTGTGGTACAGCTGCCTGCCGACCTCCACTCCAAGCATCCAGCTGGCTTCCTCCCCACGGCGCCACAGGTTGGTTCCCCCTGTCCACTACCTCTCTAGAGTTGTATTGCAAAATCCTAAATCACCGTGAATATACCGTAACCTAGGCTAATTAAAATGTTGTTTTGCCACTGTTTGAAACGCAACAATGTCCCCATTATGACAAATCATTTCATGATTAATTACTAAACAATAACCACGAAAACATTACTACCAACATAATAACTAACATTCCAACATGTGAACATGTGAAGAAAATAAATGTCACTAAGGGCATGTTGGCTTAATTCCCCCAATTCCTGCCTTTTTTCCATGTGCAACCATTTGAAAATCACTCCAAATTGCAAGTCTGGTATCTAATGAATTTGTTTCTCTTATTTGGGTTCTTTTGCTTCCAGGTCCACATATCCTTACCCGGTGGCAACATTGCCTACCCCTCCATCGTTGACGGTCGGTTCTACCACGAGAACCCACCGACCATCAACAATGTCCATCGCCAGGTGCCGGCGGCGCATCATCATCATCATCATCACCACCACCCCCCTACGCAAGCCCCCCAACCGGGGGACTCCCCCAGCCCATTGCCCAGCCCCCTCCACCAGCTCCACCCATCGCAGACGCAGCCGGCACCTCAGGGCTACGTCGTCCACCCGCAAGGTGTCGGCGAGCCGCTCCAAGGCACCGTGGTCCAGTGTCAGCGTTACGCCCCAACCCACTTCACGCACTGCTTCATGTCCCAAACTCACGGCGGGGTGGCGGGCGTCTTCAAGGGCCACCACCAGCAGCAGTACGCCCAGCAGCCCTGGAGGAAGGGAAAGAGGTTCAGCCTGCTGCCCCCCGCGAACCAAAGCAGATGAAAGGCCGAGGCGTGCGGCACGTCTGTTTTTGTCACATTTATTTTCCGCGGCAGGCTCCATCTCGTCGGTCTGTGAAGTCCAGTCCAACTACAGTCTTATTGCGGAGAGCCTTTTTTTTCTTTTTTTTAATGGCGCGTTACACCTCCTTGAATCTCACTTGTCTCTAAGATCATTTTTTAGCCTGAAAGGTCGGTCAGTGGGAACTCGATGACAGCAAGTCCTGACGCTGGGAGTCAAGCCTGGATGCCAACACTCATGGTGTGGTGGCCTTTTTTTGAAGTCTTACCAGGGCTTGTTTGCCGTCGTCGTTCGGTGTAAATCGATAAGATTATGCAGAACCCACTTGTTTGTTTTTTTTTGGTCCCAATGTACACCAGCAAGGACTTCTAAACAAAAGCTACAACGTCGGCGATGTGATTGGCATTGGCAGCGCTCCGTCTCCGAACTTGAGCCTTGCTACACGCGTCACTGTCCACTCGCTAACGAAAAGGGACTGTAAATTTGCCATCCTAAACGGCTGAACCTCAAGGGGGCTCGTCGTGTTTGGGGGCAAAAAATATGGATCGGGTTCTCCTCGCGAGTTCTTCTGCGAGATGGACTGAACGGTTCCTGTAGTCATTTGAGATGCTTCCGCGGTGTTCAAAACGCAAGTCAAACTCTGCCGTTGCGTTTCTGAACAGGAGGAGCTTCACTGGCGGTTTTTTTTCTTTTTTTGCGCTGTTCTAGTGTCAAGTATGTCGGGTCTCCTGAAATAAGCTCAGAATCTGCCGTGATGTGGATTGAAAACCCATTGAAGCTGGACTATACAAGTGAAGATTTCGTAGTATTTTCGACCCGATCAAAGCACTACCTTCCTACCTATGCAGCACAATGCTGACTTGGCGTTTTCTGGCATAGCGGCACAAAATGGACGACCTCTGAAGTGCTTAAACTGTGATGACTTGTTTGAATGTACAGCTTTTATTTTTTTATGTTGCTTTCAGTCTTTTTTTTGTGTGTTGTGTCAGACTCGTGTAAGCACCAATTTATGGTGCAATGTTCTGTATCACTGAGGAATTCTTTGGTTTTTTTGGCACTATCAATATTATGCTTTTTGTACTGTAGACATTGCCACCTTACCTTACAGTATATTGCCTTTATTTTTGTTTGTGCAATAATGACCTGATTTTATTTTATTTATTTCACATTTTGAGTTATTTTATGGGCCATGATCGGTGCAATAGATGGATATAGTGGGCCTTGAAGGGACGCATGCCCAGCCTCGGAGCAGAAGGAGTGCTGGCGCAAAGCAACAGGAATCTCATGTGCCAAAAAAAAGCCACATTACCATGCCAACTTTTTACACCCATGTCCGGTTTGCCATCGCACTACCATCACTTGAACTCATTGCCAACTACCTGTCCCAAGTACCCCTGCTCCAACACAACCCTTTCACATATACATTTATTTTTTTGTACCTGTTGTTGTGACATTCCTTTTTGTGCTTGTGTTCTTCTGTCCTTGGGACCTTTTTTGTGGGAGCTGCTGACTGAGGGAAAAGCATTTATGCGAGTTATTTTAGTTTGTCATTCGTCGTCCCTTTTCATTTCAGGAGTTTTTGGTGCTACTTATTACCTGCAAAGTGTCTTAGGCCTTATATCCCGTTTCCCAGTTGACTTCTGTTAAAGCAATGCGTTTACTCCTCCCTTAAAACTGACCAATTGTTTTTCAGTTTAGTCCACTAATTCCGTATATATTTAGTCAGAACTGTATTTATTTCTGTACGCACTGCCTTTTTATTTTATTATGTTTTAGCTTTGTCTTCCATTTTCACAAATGGCTTTTGGTGTAGGTTTAATTCACTATTTGACTTTATTTTTTTACTGCAGTCAATGATATTCAGAATCATGTTACATTTCATCTTTATTTTTCCCTTCACCCCCCACCCCACCCCCCCGCCACCTAATTTCTAGATTTGCTGAATGACTTATTGAATGTGTTTTAATATCTGCACCATTTCCCAGGGTTTTTTCCTCTTGCCAACATGCCTATCTACAGAATACACACACACACTACTCAAGATTAGAAACCCATTATCTTTCCCTCTGCTTTAAATGGGCCACTTGAAAGAACAAAGGAAGAAAACATGAGGAGAGACTAAGGAGTCCTTATTTTAAGGATGGGAGTGTGATGAGCACGATGGTTGGAACAATGTAGTAGTCACATTTTTAACATAGTGCCATAATGAACTCCACAGAAACATTAGCAACACCTTCTGCTTTCAGTGCAACCGGCTGTGTTGTGCTGAGGATTGCAGTGCCTAGTTTCAACTCCTTTTTGCCATGAACCAAATCTTGAACCAGTGTCTGTCTGTGAGGGTTGACGTGTAAATGAGTATCATATGGATGTATACCTTGTTTCCTTTTTAGGCACCATTTTTATGTAATGTTTTCTATTTTTTTAATAAACATTTTAAAACGCTACTTTCACTGCATCATCATTTGTCTCCAATGTTCAGTTTTGCAACTCCAAGTTGAGTTTAAATTGGTCTTCTTGTGATGTTTTAAAGGGCAAATAAACCCCTAAAAACTTTTTTTCAGTTTAACTTCTGTTTGGGTGTCACAAAGTGAGAAATGTGAAACATTTGTCATTTTTTACTAAAATATAGAAAGTTATCAAACGGGGGAAATTGTCCAACACTGCTACTTCTTGCTAAAAACTTTTCCAGAGTGGTATTTTTCTATTGGCTGCACACCTTAGCTCAAGCAAGTGTGATGTGTTTTTTTTTTTCTTTTCTTTTCTAAAAACTGACGAGGCGACGGTTTAAGACGGCTCAGATTTATTTTTTCTTTAACTCGTAGGCGGACGTTGGCTTGCTATAACGGTGGCTTACTTGCCCGTTTTAAAGGCTGTCGTTTTTTTGTTTTGAGAACCCAAAATGACAATCTGCTAAATACTGACAAAGCTCCACAGTTTTATTGTCAGTATTTTTTGATATTCATCTTTTGCAGGTCGCGCCTCTCCGAGACTTTCAAACCAGCAATGCGCCGCACGAGGCCTGCGATTGAGTCTTGACCACGTCGACGTCACACCAGGCAGCCAATCAAATCAAGTCGTCTTGATGGCCTTTTTTTTTTTTTTTTTAATACAACAGTTAAATCCGACCGAGTCATCTGATTGGACGAGAGGCGTTCCATGAGCGCTGATATTCAGCATAACCAGAGCTATAGAGAAAATAGCTCTGAGCATAACGGCACTGGGACTTTTAACTGCACATATCCCTCCGCTTTACAGCCGTTCTCGTAATAACCGCCAGTAGCTGACTCGTACCTCCAGCCGTACTGCCCAGACCAGTGCAATATGGTCTACATGACTTCAATATATTAGTCGTGACTAATCGGAGTGACGTCCACGTTGTTACCGAAGTCTTCTCTCTGGACAGGTAGAGTTCCTGTCATGCATTGCGCTCGCAATCACAATATTGTGTTGACCTTCCCTAGGACGATGTGAAAAGGTCATGGCAGACACGGGAACAATATGACTTCAAACTACACCTTAAAGGCAACACAAAATATATATATCGCCACCACAGCCTGTTGCTGTAAAGTCGGTTAGGTGTAATGTTTAAAATGTCACAAAAAATATATAAATATATCATAACGTCGTTGTAGCCACATGGTCCTTGAGTTTAGAGGAGGACAGGTGTGTCGCGTGGACAGGTGCGTCAGCCAATACGACGTTGTAGTAGTTGGGGGTGGGGTCGTCTGAATAATGCAAACTAATGTACAAAGTTGTGTCAGGATTTGGGTTCTCGCGGAGAAGGTGAACCGGTTAAAACATTGCGTTTGTTTGATTCGAAAGGTGGGAAATAAAAATGTAACGCTTATTCCAGCCAGGTGAGGGCAGTGGTGCACCGCGTTGGGGCTCAGCATGGCTCCGGGACCGGGAGGAGAGGGGACTCCCTTTCCTCCTCCCTCCCTCCCTTTCCTCCATCCCTCGCCTCCCTAATCTGTCGCCATCCCTGGGAGCCTTTGTAGGAGGAGGAGCTGCGTCTCTTTTTTATTCCCATTCAAATATATGGACACACCAAAAGTGCAGAGACCCCTTTTAAGCCATTTGTGTCCAACTTTGCTGAGTAAAGTGCTAAAGAGAGCCGCCAGCCTCGTGTCGTCATCTACTGTCGTGGAGCTGCTGCCTTTATCCATAATTATGTTTTAGTGACGCTTTGGCACTGGGTCTGGTTTTAGCAATATTCCTAAAAGCTGTCTATACGTCAGAAGATGACATTAATCAAATTACTGTGGCCGGCGAGGCATTAGTGGTGCTTAGCTTCCCTGGATTGTGGATTTGGTCTTGGGTATTTGTTGGCATATTCTCTATTTTATTTTTGTTGGTTGGTCCTAACCATGTCTGAATAAAGAAACACGTGTATAGGTTAGCCACTAGCCAACAGGGACTAGATTCGACACATGGGACCTAATTCAGTCAGTGTACCCATGAAAATCCAATTTCAGCTGCACAGCACTCAGGTTTGTGTGTGTGTGTGTGTGTGTGTGTGTGTGTGTGTGTGTGTGTGTCAGCATCTCCATCTAGTGTAGATAGCGTTAATGTACTTATAGAAAGACACAATTTTTGTCTTTTGTAATATCTTTTAATATGGACATATACAGGAAGTTACACCATATCTTTCCATATGTGTGTGTGTACACCTCTGCTTTTTGCCCTTACAGTACTTGTTTCGGACATCTCTTTCAATTGCTTGTCACTTTACCGTCAAGACTCGGGTCCTGAAGACGGTGTCGGATATTGAGTCACTTATATTTAAAAACAGTAGCCTACCGACTCACCTCATATATGAAACGTGTTGGTCATGTTTGGGTGGAGTCCAAGCTGGCCAATAGCATCTAGAGTATTGTCAATTGTTTACATTTGGAAAGATGTTTAATTCCTCTGAAAATAACTGATGCATGTACATTGCACTGTACATTTGTATTATTGATTTAAGAAAGACACCGTCGACAAATAAGGTCAGATAAGCTAAATCCACGGCTTAACAGGCATGAAAAAGATCTAAAACAAGAAATGGGAAGAGCAATTTGGAAATAAGAGTTTATCTTGGAAGAAAATACAGGACCTGGATAATGAACGCAATAATGTTGCCTGAATGGATCATCTCGGGATCCGCCAATTTGCTGTACTTTTACTGCTCTATCCCTCGCTTTACTTCTGTTTTTGTGCCACAGACTGTGATCAAAGCACCATGCAGCCTCAACATCCATTCCTAAGGACCTTTGGCACTGCTTCCTGGACCGTGGACGCAGACACTCACGGGCTGGCTCACAGGTCAGGACACTAAGTAGACACAATGGAGCGCCACCATGGTGTGCAGCACACTTTTGGTTCAAAAGAAGGATAATGAAGGATACAAGAAATTATAAGAGAGAAGAAAATGGGTGTCTCATTATTATTATTATGGGATAACATCACAGGGCATGGACCTAGAAGGAGTCTCCCTAGCACTGTTAAAAGCACTGGTCGTTTGGAACAAAGGCACAAATGCATTCACTCACAATTAGGCATCACGTCGCAACTACAGCAGAGTGAAAGTTTCCATTCCGTCTCAGATTTTTTAAAATGTGATCAAGAGCATGTTATGTACATTTTATAGATTAGATGTTTTATATTAGTATTCTTGTTTTTCTTTTCGATCTAAACCACCTTGGGATACTCTTATGAAGTAATAATAATAATTGATTGGATTTATATAGCGCTTTATTGGAGGTCACTCAAAGCGCTTACATAGTGTGTGTGTGTGTGTGGGGGGGAGATATGACACCTCATCCGCTACCAGATCTATTGTTTTATAAAGCACTCTGAACTCGCGAGAAGTTAATTTGTTTCATAAAATAGTTGAACAATACTATCTCTATATACAACAAACTAGCACTTAAAAACTTTAACACTTATACAACAAACAGCACTTAAAAACCGTACAACCATACCCATACACACGGTTTGGGTAAAGTGTACACCGTAGACCAACCACAAACAAGGTCTAATAGGAGCACGTGGATCTAACTATCATACTTCTGCTGCGCAATTCTGAAAGAGGCATTCACAAAGATAGTGGAGGTCATCTCACCATTTCTGAGTAACGCTAATAATATGCCTTCAGAATAGGAGTGTTTTTCTCTCGGAGAGGTTCATTCTTTCCATACAGCTTAGGAGAAGAATAATGCTCTGAGCTTTTCGATCAGAAAGTGAATGCGCACTGAGTCATATCGCAGGCCATTACCTCTGCTTCCAAAAGACATGCTTGAGGCAGCTCCGTGTTGGACCACGCTCACCCCTTTCATTCCTCACAGAGGACACCGCGAGGTCCATGAGTCTTGTTCATGTTCCAATAACGAGCGCACCAAAGTAGGGTTGGGTGATATGGCCAAAATCTTCTATCCATAGGTCATTTCATATTTTTTTAAAACCAGGAAAAGACATCACATATGCCATATCACGATATTACAATATCCAAAATCTAAGACGATATCTAGTCTCATGTCACATTTACATTTAGGGCATTACAATATCGATATAATATGGATATATTGCCCAGCCCAAAGGTATCGATAGCAGTGTCTCCAACTCCCATTTAGTTAATTTGTTACTCTTACTGTTATGATGTGCAAACAACAAACGCACATGTAAGCAACCTGTTCTTTAAAGACTATTGAGTTTTGTTTGCTTTAATTATTTTCTTGGGTCTAGCCAGGACAACACATCAATGTGTGTGAGCAATCTAAATATAATCCCTCTCTGTTTTAGACTTGGAAAACAGAGGCTCGACATCCATCATCTGGCTTTGGCCTGTGCCAGGTGGCTGTGCAGTGCATGGTGGGTGGGTATGGGGTTTATTCAGTATTTTTAAAGGACCTGAAGACTATAAGCCTTGCGTAAAGGGAATGGGAGAGTGCAGGCCGTTTTATTCTAGTAAATAATTCTAGAGGGAGTAAAATCGCTAAGGTCCAGTAGTGGTATACACTACAGACACCTACAGACATACACATACATGCATACATGCCCAATTATTGTAAGAAGATTGTATTCTTAGGGTTTTTTCTTTTTCTTTCTTCTTTTCCTCATTTAAAACATATTTTTAAAGCTTTGTTGGATTATCATTTATCTTTTATTTCCAGTAGTCTTACAACATATTTACAAGTTACAAAATATAAAATATAGTGAATTGGTTCATTTGCTGTGAACATTTTTATATCAACCCCTGGTTCTTGGTGAATTAACCATAGCCTGGT
The DNA here is from genome assembly GCA_030340625.1 of Merluccius polli. Taxonomy (NCBI): domain Eukaryota; kingdom Metazoa; phylum Chordata; class Actinopteri; order Gadiformes; family Merlucciidae; genus Merluccius; species Merluccius polli. Next base: position 19,586 of record JAOPHQ010002050.1, read on the forward strand.
GAAACACACACACGCACGATTCAGCTCCTCAATGCTATTGTTGTCTTACTCCCTCTGGGAAGGTCTTTGAAAGTTAACACTCAAAATGCTAAAAATAGACCAAAGTGGCTCCACTGTTACCCAGTTCATGTGCGTTAAGTAGATATTTAAAAAAAGTAATACTATTTTAGACTTGCTCTCTCTATCTCTGGCATTTCTTCTGTGATTGTAGGTACAACAGCTACTGGGCTATTTTAAGGTATCAATGGCAGTATCTCTAACTTCCATTTAAATATGTCTCAATCAGACAGATGGTATAGACAGCAGACGGACATTCTGGACGTCATGGGAAAAACAAACAAACAGTCAAACAAACTGCCAGGACGGCAAAACGCACTGTGCACTGGGGAAAAACTAAAATACTGTGAAGGAACAGGTGTGTTTGGAATACTGTGAACATATAGTGTGGCATTATGCACGACTGAGGAATGAGTGTGCGGGCCTTGCAGCCCTCCACAGCAGTGTGCTGGTTTTTGAAGTGACTCAGGAACAAGGGGCTCATCCACATTGAAGGAGTGCCCTGAGACTCCGAAGGTTGCCAAGTCCTCTACTCTGTGACTCCTCCTCAGGAGATATCTTCTACAGTAGTCTGTGTGCTTTGTTTTGATGTTGAAGAAAACCCCAGACTAGACACGATAAGCATTGATTTATGTTTTGCATTATTTTGGATTACCATAGTCAGGATTTAGGATTATAGTTTTAAGCATGGCCATGGTTGTCTTGTCAATGTTGCATCACAAACATGATCTCATCAGGAGATGTCAGGAAATTGGTGAATAGCCTAAAATAAATGTATAAATGTTTTTCTGACCAAGTTTTTGGGAATATCTTGACGGGATTCTGAATCTAACATACAAATCTCATGTAGGTATTCAAGAGTTAGCCGGATATCCCAATTTCAATTTCTTGGTCAGTACACATCCTAATTTGATGACCTGTAGGCATTAAACAAACTTTATGGTGCACCTCAGAGTAATTCCTCCAGTATTGAAGGGACTCGTGTAGTGATGGATTTCATGATTTGTTTGCGCAAATCAGTTCGCGTCGTTCAGTTCGCCATAAAGAGTCGTTCGTTCGTTCGTTCAGTCGTGTTTCCGGTAGCGGTGAATCATTCACTGAGTCGTTCAGACTCAGCTCCTCCCTCCGCCCCTCGTTCTCATTCGCGAACGGCGAATGCTAGCCGAGTCTGACCGACACGGCTCCTCCCTCGTTCACAACATTCAAACGAATCACGAATGCAGTTAAGTTACCATTCAGAGATCAAGTTACAGTTCAACTCCGACAAACCAACTGGGGGAGGGGGGTTGATGGTGTTAATAAATGTGTGAATAATAGCAAATACAACATTGTGTCAGGTTGAATATGTTAACATAAGTATTTAATTTGAGTTCAACAGATTTATTTAATGTATGCATAATGACATGTCAGGATCAAAATGCCCCATTCCCCCAATTCAAGGAAAAGTTAGACAAACCAAACGCAGCGGGATGCGGGGGGGCGTAGTAGATTATTGGATGTTTAATATATCAGCAAGATAATAGACTTGATTTAGCAATGATGAGTTTTAAAGTTAATGATGTACAGTTGTGTTTATTCTGGGCATATTTTATTTACTATTGTGAAGATGGCCATTGGCCACCCCCACTCAAGACCAAGATCCACCAAGGTGGGGGTCCCGGCCGGGTCGCGTGCGTGAGAAGGAAGCATGAAAGAACGAGACAGATTGACGAGACATTCAAATATATTATTAATCTGGCATGACACAGAAAATACAAAGACAGCATGCATTTACCATTTCACTGATATTTAAATACGATTGGCTGGCTCTCGTGAGTCGTGACGTCTCAGTCCTCGAGTCAATCACAGTCAGGGAACGACTCGCGAATCAGCGCCGCGAATCAGTAGCGCGTTAGAGACTCAGCGAACGAGATGAACGACGACGAACGAGTCGAACGAGAGTGGCGAACGAGGTCAGTTCGTTCACTTTAAAGAGTCGTTCGTTCGAACTGATTCGTTCGCGAACGAGCCATCACTAGACTCGTGGTCTTCCAGTCTCTCTTGCGCTTGAACTCTATGCACTTTTCACTCCCCTGTTTTTAACCCAAACTTCTGAGTGATGGCTGGGGCTGGAGCTGCATTGGAAGAACTATTACCGAAAAATTGTAAGGTGTTATTTTGTTTTTTTGTTAGGTGATATTTAATTCTGAAACCCTAGGAGGGTTTGGGGCAATACATTAATATTCATAAACTTGGGGATCCATTGGCTACTAACTCCTACTCACTGGTCTAAGGAAGATTTATAAACATTTCCGACCTTTATGCGTGTGTAAAGCTAAACTTTTCATTAACTGTCCTTGGCAATATACTTCTCTTGCTCTATATAAATTAATAGGCTTTAAATATTGTGCCTGGATCAACGAGGCTATTCATAGCTGGTATAGTGGTAAATGTCAGGCTGTTGCCAAAATTAGAATCTCATGAACACAGTTTTGTGGTTTTCCTTCCCAAAAAGAAAAGTGAGTTCATGAGCACTGCACACACTCAAGTGTTTGTGAAGCCTTTTAGCCCTTACAAGACATGTAAATAGATTATAGAGCACAATCGTTTAGACCACCAATATGAACAGCCATCATTTACATTTACATTTAGGGCATTTAGCAGACACTTTTGACCAAAGTGACTTACAATTGTGTCAGTAGTCAAGTGATTTGTCAGTAGAAAGTAAAACAATACAACAATATTTCACTGTCGGTACACCAAGGATGTCAGCAGAACATGTTTCCAAGTGCGCCATATTTGCTAGGTTTAGCTATATTTTCTGGTATGAAAAGCTAGAGTAAGATGCTATACGATGCTGAGTACTATGTAATTGCCAAGATGTACGAACATACAATAAGTGCAAGGTTGCTTTTTTTGGTAGGAAAAAGGGTCTATGCAGAGTCTAAGTAAACTCTGAACTGGTTTACAATAGTTGTACAATGATGCCTTGAAATACATTTAATACAAAGTGAAACATATCCAGGTGAAACATGCTTGTAAATAACATTGGAAAAGGTAAAGCAGGCAAAAATGTCTAACCGGTTTAGTGGCCATGGAGTCATGTCTTTGAGATATATATATATATATATATATATATATATATATATATATATATATATATATATATATATATATATATATATTAGTGGTGGGCATAGATTAATTTGTTTAAAGGTAGGGTGGAGGATGTTGGAAAAACGGTTTGAGCACACAGCATTTAGAAAAAAAACAATTAAAAAGTCCAAACCCCTTTCCTCGCCCCGCCCCCCCCCCCCCCCCCCCCCCCCCGAAGCCACGTCTCCAGAGTACAGGAACGCGCAGCGCTTGTTCCCGAGGGTTCACGAGTGCTACACTTGCTTATTTTACTTACGATTCGTTCGTGCCCGAAGAGGAGTATGCGCAGAGGAGGGAGGGGGGAGGGACAAATGGCAGTTGAGTTTGATAGACAAGTCACCATCCAAACATCTTGAACGTAACGCTCATAATGATTGGATGGAGTTTTTTCAGTCCTGCCCATCCCACAGATGATATTTTTTTCGGTGTATGTGTCATATCATTTAATTCATTGGTTTCAATCTGTGTGTGAACGAGATTTTAAGCAGTATGGTAAAAAATGCTGCAGGAAAACAGCATCCACCCTAATCTCACCTTAATCTCACTGTAATCTTGGAATTAATCTAGATTAATCTAGCGCTATTGTTGACGGGGGGGGCGATTGTTGACGGGGGGGGGGGGGGGGGGGCGGGGTGCGCGATTGTTGACCGGAGGGGGAGAGGTGCGCGATTGTTGACCGGGGGGGGGGGGGGGGGGGGGGTTCCCCACCAAGGAAGGTGCTTACCTTCCTTGGTGGAAATCCGGTATAGACCCAGCTCCCAACCCAACTTTGAGAATAGATTAACGGCGATCATTTTTTTATCGCACGATAAGAGACTCGCGTTATCGCAGCGCGTTAACGCCGATAACAGCCCACCACTAATATGTGTATATATACAGTATATACACTCACCGGCCACTTTATTAGGTACACCTGTCCAACTGCTCGTTAACGCAAATTTCTAATCAGCCAATCACATGGCAGCAACTCAATGCATTTAGGCATGTAGACATGGTCAGGACGATCTGCTGCAGTTCAAACCGAGCATCAGAATGGGGAAGAAAGGTGATTTAAGTGACTTTGAACGTGGCATGGTTGTTGGTGCCAGACGGGCTGGTCTTTCAGAGTATTTCAGAGACTGCTGATCTACTGGGATTTTCACGCACAACCATCTCTAGGGTTTACAGAGAATGGTCAGAAAAAGAGAAAATATCCAGTGAGCGGCAGTTCTGTGGGCGCAAATGCCTTGTTGATGCTAGAGGTCAGAGGAGAATGGCCAGACTGGTTCAAGCTGATAGAAAGGCAACTGTAACTCAAATAACCACTCGTTACAACATAGGTATGCAGAAGAGCATCTCTGAACGCACAACACGTCGAACCTTGAGGCGGATGGGCTACAGCAGCAGAAGACCACACCGGGTGCCACTCCCGTCAGCTAAGAACAGGAAACTGAGGCTACAATTCGCACAGGCTCACCAAAATTGGACAATCGAAGATTGGAAAAACGTTGCCTGGTCTGATGAGTCTCGATTTCTGCTGCGACATTCGGATGGTAGGGTCAGAATTTGGCGTCAACAACATGAAAGCATGGATCCATCCTGCCTTGTATCAACGGTTCAGGCTGGTGGTGGTGGTGTAATGGTGTGGGGGATATTTTCCTGGCACACTTTGGGCTTATTAGTACCAATTGAGCATCGTGTCAAAGCCACAGACTACCTGAGTATTGTTGCTGACCATGTCCATCCCTTTATGACCACAGTGTACCCATCTTCTGATGGCTACTTCCAGCAGGATAACGCGCCATGTCATAAAGCGCGAATCATCTCAGACTGGTTTCTTGAACATGACAATGAGTTCACTGTACTCAAATGGCCTCCACAGTCACCAGATCTCAATCCAATAGAGCACCTTTGGGATGTGGTGGAACGGGAGATTCGCATCATGGATGTGCAGCCGACAAATCTGCAGCAACTGCGTGATGCTATCATGTCAATATGGACCAAACTCTCTGAGGAATGTTTCCAGTACCTTGTTGAATCTGTGCCACGAAGGATTAAGGCAGTTCTGAAGGCAAAAGGGGGTCCAACCCGGTACTAGCAAGGTGTACCTAATAAAGTGGCCGGTGAGTGTATATACCACTAGCAAGAGCATGGGCACTACTCTGGCTGGTGGGACTATAGCTTGCATCATGGTCACATTGTTTTGCTGCTGGTCTGCAAAGTTAATCATTTGGGGTTTGGACAGGTTATCCAGAGGCCCTTTTCGGTTGTACGAGAACTTTTTTTTTTTTTTTTTTCAGCGTGTCGTCCAAGCACTATCTCCATCTTTTTTTTCACAGTTACATTGGCCCATCCAAGATTAAAATGCTGTGGCCTCCAGTCTCCTTGAGGAAGGTACTGTCCTTGAAGTGAATGAGTCGTATCTAATGGTTAACTTGAGGTAAATTATCCATTTAGTTTTTAATAAAAAATATTAAAACCATGCAGAAATGGAGGACAGCCTACTGCATCTAGTTTTGTCCTCACTCAGTCATAACATGCATAAAGATAAGATGCGTGGCTTGATGGCGGTTAGAAGAAGGAGCTTTAAGATCAAGATCATTTGGTCCGATAAGTCGGTGGAAGATAGCCCGCAGTGTCAGGATACAGGATGGGAATGACAGGTAAATTGACTGTTGGATGATTTATTTTCCGCAGTTTAGATCAAGAGCCTCTTCACTCATTACATTTGACAGCGGTTGTTACGACGGGATGAGTGGCTTTAAATAGGTAATTTACACTTCACCTTGGTTTTGCCACTAAAGACGATTAACAGATTTAGTGTATAAAGCCGATATGTTGGAACGCTTTTTTCTGTTCTGTCAGAAATCACACGTTTTGTTGAACCTAAAGCACCGGGGAGCTTTTATTAAGTCTCAGAAAGCCAACCGAGAAGAACAAACCAGTTGCAGTGTAGTATCTGGAATAATGATAACAAAGCAAGAATGATAACCACATAGAAAAGCCATGGATGGATGGATAGATCTCCTCTTTCCCCTCCGTCTTCCTGTTCACACTGGTTACCTCCTCTCTGGGGTTATTTTTTCACCCCGTGTGTGTGTGTGTGAGAGGGGGGGGGGGGGGGGGGTCTGTAGCTCATGCTGGAACCCTGCCCCATGCCCCTGAGCCAGGCTCTAGCAGCGTGTTGGAGCAGCTGTGTCTCCGCTGGTGACGGCTTTAATCAGCGAGAGCTTCCTCATTAACACGTTCTTGTCACCACTGCTCTTTGGTTACATTTTTTTGTATTTTTGTTTATTTATATTGATTTATTTTATATTTGTATTTTTGACCAGCCAGCTGCCTGAAATATTCTGGGATTTGTCAAATGATCTCACCATGATCGCTCACCTGATTCGCTCTTGCTCACCCTCATCTGCCAAGTCGAGGTTGATAGACAGGTACACAATTGGGAAATTGGATGTACACTGATGTACACACATGGACTTGTGTGACTGGCAAGAGAGAGCGAGAGGTGTGTGTGTGTGTGTGTGCGTGTGTGCGTGCGTGCGTGCGTGCGTGAGTGTGAGAGAGAGAGCGCGCCTAATGAAATGGTCCATGCTCCCTGGATCCACCCCGTAACAGAAAAAAAAACTGATTAGGCAGGCATGCCTTTGATTTTAAAATGTAAAAAACTGTGTTTCTGTGACCATAATACATTATTCTAAATGGGAATTTTCACCACAGAATGGTCATTGCACGCATTAATAGACCAAGGCCTAACGGTTAAAATCCTTTCCATCGCAACAGTGAGTTACAGCATTTCTTCACTCTTGAGTACAACTTTACTTCAGTGTTGAATTAAACTTTCTACATTTGCAATATATTACATTTTATTCATGTTCCATTTGTTCAATTGTCTGTAATCTTCTTTTTATGAAGGTATGATGATTGGTCTATAGTTACTTTGACTCAAACTGTTTCACTGAACATAAGCCGAAGCCGAAGAAAAGCAAAAGCATACTTGGATTCAAATTATCGATGATATATCTATTTTAAACCTAGATAGATAAAAGCTAAGGAATATAGACAACTAATATTCCAAGCTTTTTCTTCTGATTATAGATATAAGATACAATAGATTGATAGCCAGGTGTAGTCAATTGTATGCAACTTTATAATGAGCAGCAGTACCATGGAGGACTAAATCTATTGCTATTGTTTTGTATGTGGTCTGTCTTTCCAACTGTAAATTCAGTCCTGTTTTTGGGCCCATTTCTGGGGCCATGATGAAGTTCTCCAAGCGCTGCGTCTTTCAGATGCACTGCTGTTGTGCTGACCTTTCTGTGGGTGTTCCCACCATCATCCCACACAACCTTTAGCTCCATTCACTGGCTGCTCCCCTGGGCCTACGCAGTTACTGAGTGAGCCTACACGTGTGAAAGGACATTATTCTGCTCAGTTGGGATGAAGTTGAATACTCAGACCAAGAAGTTGCAGCAAGAAGTAGATTTGCAGTTCAAGCTGTGTAATACGATATTGGGTACAGCCTGAATCTCAAGGCGGGAGAGCAAGACTGAACAATGTCCCATCCTACACAAGGTTTATTAATACTAGAAAACATATGAACATTATAAATTGTTGACCCTCAATAATGGTAACTTATTAACGTTATGATTTTCCATGATCATTATCTGTTGGAATATCAGTGAACCCTTCCTTGAGGCCAAGCCTCCTCTAATGTACGTGTGAAAGTACCCAACCATAACACACAGAGACTGGAATGCCCTCATAAGAGTCAGGCTGATCTCATAAAATGTTTGCATGATATCTTACGAAAATGCTAAAATTTTCGTAATATTTTGGTGTAATCCTATGAATGTCCAGCAACCCCAACCCTAACCCTAACCTTAACCTTAACCCTAAATAAATATGTTAATTAAAAGAATAATTCCAGGTGTCCATGTTCGTAATCTTCATAATGACTAACAAACTAAAGGTCATATACATTCACTGAGCGAAGATTATGAAAATAAAATGCACATTTCTTGCTAGAAATGTTATCAAAATGCATTTTAATGCAGAAACTATCTTAAAATCATTTAGTCATAAAGTCATTGTGGCAGGGTTAGTCCTCACCACACGCCACCTAAGTGGCTTTTCTTTGGGGCCCTCCGACACAGGACACGGGTAGATGTTGTTCAAGGTGTTTATTGGAGTTTCAGGCAAGATGTTATTCGCCGAGCTGATGGTACAACATGTCATGACGCTGCTCCTCCTCGAGTGTGTGTGTTGATGGCTGGTTTATCCTGGGTGCCATGATTGTTCATGCACCACAGGTGTGCAGCCCCACCCAGCCAGAGTCCAATTAGTCCGACTCAGGCCAGGTGAGGCTGTAAACCAGCCATCAACAACACACACTCCACATACACCCTCCACAGTCATGTCAGGCATTATTTTTGGGGCTTGCGCAGGCGCACTGATCGCTGGACATTCATAGGATTATGCACAAAAAAACCTTTTCATAAGATATACAAGGATAAGTGGCACGAGTGCACAGACACACTGAATGAAAAGCAGAAAGGTGTATCATTACTAGAATAGTGTTAGTATATTAGAATATATTGTCATCCTATATAAAATCACCTATCAATGTGTCACCAGAGACAAACGTGGGTCACCGGCAGAGACTCATGAGTCATCCTCACCATTGACCGCTTGTACAGAATAGCCCATAAACAGAAATATGCAATAATTGAACATGCCCCATTGATCGTTGCCTAATAGACATGGATTGTTCAATGGATAAATGTCACTGTGCACACACAGTAAAAGAAGGTAAGCATGCACAAATGTGTCTCACGTTAGTTATTATTCATATTAGCGTGAACAATAACTCAGTGGCAAGTCGATAGTTGCACAAATCAATAATCAGCCAATCGCCATTACTTCCCTGGGTGTCTCATGACCTTATACACTTGCAGACACACACACTAGGGCTGGGCCATAATTCAATATTATCGTTTATCATCTTTGAATGGTATTGTATTGTCATTAAATTAAGACTTAAAGTGATACCCAATGTTATAGTAGAAATGAAGGACAATAAGAAATATTCCCTTAAAATGTTTAAACATGAGGTTTGAAACGTCAGTGAGAAAGGAAAACTAGTTGTAGTCCGATATCATATTTAAAATTTCGCTATACGTCAATGTACTTACTGACCCTCAGACTGTTTAGAATGGTATTTTGAATTCATAAGGATACTGTGATATTTATCCATATTGTGTCAGCAGCATATATCAGTGTGAGAACTGACCTTTGTGAGTGGCACATATCTGGTTTATTCTTGGGGTGATGGAGGTGGACGCGCCATTTGGAGCAAACATTGACTTGACTGTCGTGGACTCGCAGGCAAAAGACCGCTGCTTGATGAGACCTACAGTGAATACAAATAAGGCCTTTTAAAGAGGAGGTAGGGGATTAGGCATCTTATTCAGTGACACTTACTGGTAGACTGAGGAAGATGGGGACGGGACCAATAGTAAACCTTTTCGTCTAGGACTTGAACAACCGCGGCCATGTCTAGATCATGCTGCTCTGTGCAACTTTGATGAGTCTGAAGTCTCCATTAAGGCCTGAAAAAAACCTGACTGTCTCGTTCTTTTATCTCACATCTTTATAGATAACGCCAGGAAATACACCATGCGTATAAAAAGTAGAGCAGTTCTGTTGTTGTTCCCTGCTGCAAACTTCCGTCTGGGATTCTGATCATCAAGCAGAACAAATGGACCGCTGGGCCCACCTGCTCTCCCCTCTCCTCATGTGCTGCATCTTGCATAATTAAAAATGTGTCACCCTGAAAAAACACCAACATGCAAACAATTTTAAAAGGGGGAGGGTAAAATACAGGGAAGAAAGGAGATACGTTTCCTGCTGTAAGATAAGGGAGATCAAGTAACAGAGATTGATGCTGGATAAGAAAATAGCAGTAAGAAGGGCAGCTGGTTTGACAGCTACTCCTGAGCCATGTTGGGCGGTAAAACAAAGGAAGGAGAACTAACAGGCTTGCTCAAATGAAGACGGGGGGGAGATGGAGAGAAAGTGAAGAGAGGGGGAGAAAAAGAGAGAGGTCCCATGACCATACTCCAGCTGTTCTCATTCTGTCAGGCAATCACTAACACACACACAGATTTAATGTAGCAGGTGAATTTGCATATCTATTTATCTTTTACTATTTCAACTGCAGATACTCAGTGTCTGACTCTTTACCTCGTTTCCATAAATGACTCATAAATAGTTCATATCTGGCGCCTTTTTCTCATCTTAATTATTCACTCTCATTTCCTCATTCCGATTTTTGTCTTCTGGCGAATGACGTCAATGCAAGACCTAATTTGCCATCGGCTGGAACCAAAATTGCAGAGATGTAGGGCTTGAGTAAAATTTAGCTACTAATTAGCTGTTAAGGGAAAATTAGAGAACATAAGGTGGCTGTGTTTAGGCAAATATCTGGCACCTTATGAACTCGGAAAAGGAAAAAATATTCCAACGTCAATGACAGGCCATGAATAATGAATTAGGTTAAAATGATGTAGGGAGGATATTTCTCCCTGCGTTCTTATTCAAAAGCTTCTTAAAAGTTAATATGGTCCTTACCTTTATATGAAAGCCCTTTATATGAAATGTCTTCTATTCCTCTTTTTTTTGCCTTCCTTGCCTCTCGCTTTTCTGCGCTCATTTTCCTACAGAATAGTTTTCTATACCAGATAAGTCAGCAAATCAAGCCAATTGATTTAAGCAAGTGGCACAAAGGTGCACTTGCTAGATAAATATGTTAATGAAAATGAATGGCCCTGGTTCGAAATAGAAGGAAGATTATTTGTGGCTCTTACATTTGATTTATCCATCTCTTGGAGAATTTGCTGTTTGTTCTGAAACATTTGGGCAATACTTGAAACGGTTTGTTCCTCTCACATTAGAGTCAGACATTTTAGCGACTGATTAGTCTTGATCATGACATGCTCATGGTAACCTTTAAGGCAGACCTTGCGAACAAAGTTGTCTTGGCTTGACTTGCCATGCATTTGAGAGGGATTATTATTGCATTTGCATTACTTTCAGGAGCTGGCTCTTAATGAAGATTGATTGATTAGTGGATTGATTGCTTCAATTATTGGACATGTGTAATAAACCTTTTGAGACATGAAAAGAACTAAAGAAGACAACCCATAGGTAATACAGCTTCTCAGTACCTGGAAACCCAGTCCCACAAATCAGACTTTAGATTATTAATTTAAAGTCTGATGGCAGACAAGCTCAATTCTGGGTGAAAGGGGCGTTTCTTTTTTCCATTCACTTCATATTTGTTTTGACCAATCATGTTGCTGGAAGCGGGGATATGTTGGCGCGTAATTGGCTATTAAAAGCAAACACAAACTCGGCCAGTGCTAGTAGTAAACAGTAAAAAAAAGTGTCTATAAATGTTTCAAATCAACACCATGTAGACTGGCCACTGTAGAAATGATCCCCTTCTGAAAGCTTCATCTACTTGCGCAAATCAAATTCTCTTCGGTATAATATCTGCATAATGAAACAGGAAACAAGGTGTAACTCCGCCCCTTGCAGTTGCTGGCTTCTGGCCCAGGTTCTGTGCCATCTCCCCCCAGAAGTTCTGCTATAACATAGTAGGACTGCTGGATCCGAGGTTGCTGGAAACCAAATGTGCAAATGTAAAACCATTATGAAGGTGAAGTCACAACAGCAGTCTGGGTTTGTTCTTCATTTATCCAGGACTGCCAACCATGCCATTCTAATTCAGCTTACCTTGATTTGTGTTGCTTTCCAGTGTAGTCCAATTCAGTTTCCATGGTGATGCATATATTTTATATCCATTTGTACATGTTTAGGTGAGTTTGGAAGAGGGGGGGGGGACCAACCACAGACTCAAAACCCTAATGGACTGTATTAATAGAACCTGCTTTACCAACATATTTAGTATGCCTCCAGCATTTTGTTATGGTGGGTTTATGGTCTTGTAGAGAGGAAAAGAGCCACATTTGAAATAGTTTATTTTTATTTAGTTTAACTGTGTAACAGTATTACATTTCAATTAACATGGGATTTTGTTTCCAGCACTCATTAATTAAGACTAGACGCTGCATTGGCTAACAATGACAAAAGCAAATGGACCGTTTTTCAAAAGACCATTCAATAGGCTACTTGGAATGAATGGTAAATGGATATATTACTTTACGAACCTCTGTGGCCATCACTTTCAACAACATGCTCACCATTTAAGCTACTCCTACTCATTCAATGTCATTATAATCACAAAGTCATTATAATATTTACAACAAACCCCGAAGCCTACAGTTTTTTTCAAGGGAATGTCAAGTTGAGAAACAGAAACAGAATACAGGCTGCTGTGCTGGTCACTGCTTCTAGGAAGCGGCGCCACTAGGCTACTCTAGGTGGTTTTTTCTGAAGTGGACGACTGCCTGCTGAGTTTTAACGGGAGAATGCCGGTCCCTGGCAGCGAGGGAAACAATGTGCCACAGGAGGATATAAATCCATGGTATGTCTCAAATACTTCCATTAGTACACTTCCATGGAGTGCACTGTGTACACCATGGAGTACACTTAATTGCGTAGTGCGTGAATTTCAACAGCTTAGCATTGTCTCAAATCGAACACGGCCGTGGCGAATTGCAACCAGGCGAAACATTATCACTAACATTTGACTGCCAAAATATCTGCCGGCTTGTTTGCGCACTTGACTTTATTAAAAATCAATAAAAATGAATGTTCTTTTAATTTTACTTGCTTGTGTGTGGCGCCCCTATTTCACGCTAGCCTAGTCCTAACTAGACCTTCGTATTCATTTCATTCATACTAAAGGTCTAGCAGTGCTGTAGAGACAAACGATTTCTCACTTGAAGGCGAATGCTGTTGAAGTTTAAAACCTATTGGCTCTGCCCAGTGCCACTCTGGATCTGCCTTAACCAATCGCTAACGTTTGGTCGTGACGTATTTCATGCGCCAGAAACCACGTTGCGCGCAGTATACAAACGGCAGATGCAGTGAGCATTAGCATTAGCAGAGCCCGTCTACGGAGAGCCTGTCCACTCCCTATTAAGTCCCATTGTACCGAATTTTGGTTGCAGTTCCACCAGAGCTCCACTGGGGGCAATCGCCCATGAGTGCAGAATTAATGGGAGCAGATGGAGCTAGACGGCTAAATTTGTCTCTTTCACCTGATTCTCATTGTGAAATCTCAGATTTGATTGTAGTTTCTACAAGTTCAACATGGGTTATAGATTGAAAGTTGAATGAACTAGTACTTATGTCCTTTCGATTTCTTACAGGACGAGTTGTTGTTGCCTATAACACGCTAGCATTCTGCTAATGAACGCTGATTGGTCAGTGAAGGACTGATTACGACCAGAGATCCTGCTTGATGGCATCTTGGCATCCGAAGCGGGACCAGAATGTTAAGGTGGACTTTTTCGCCCAAGTTCTTTTTTTTTTTAACACAGCAACTTTTTTTGGTTGAATTGTTTGTATTGACAGGGAGAGAGCCTAACCTGTGTCCGCTGTGTTGTTGATGCCTTGAGGGAAAGGGAGAGGCTTGCCGTAAAGCAGTATCTCTGGTCGTAAGATGTGTATGACGTCATTGACATTTTAAAATACTTTTTTAAAGCAAATAAGTGACTCTAAAAAATCTAACACCCAGCAATGTGTAATTTCTTTGCATCCCCTTTCGAAAGCAACATTCAAATTACTAGACAAAAAATTATATCCTGAGAAAAGTGGAGTTTGAGGGGTATAGCTCCATAGACCGCCATTCATTCTGCACTCGTCCTGTGAGCGCCCTCACATGGAACCAGAGGGGAACAGCAACAGTTCAGAACCCGGAAGTAAACCGAGAGTGGAACTTCTCTCCTTATTAGACATTCTCTGGCATTAGCCTCCGCCCGCCTCCGTACTTCCGCTCAATAACTGAAATTCGCGCACGACCTATACGTCACTGTTCTCAGGCCGCGCCTCCTGTTCGCTGATTGGAAGGCACATTTGAGGGAAAATAAATCGTTCTAACATACAGCACCGCCAGACCTTAGTACTGAAGTGAAATGAAAATTGAGCGGAAGTACGTAGGCGGGCGGAGCCAGGCTAATTTCACCCGAGGTGCAGCTGCTTTCTCGACTGCCATTTTTCGACTGCCCTCCCCTTCTGCTATGTAGCCAAGATGGCCACCATTGAAGGTGAGAAGTGTCCAGCGTTCCACACTCAACTTTTTGACCGTTATGCGTACACCACCCGGTTACTCATAGTGCACTGCATTTTGCCACACTTATCAGTGTGAATGCACTCAAAATGGCAAGTGTAAGTATGGAAGTAGCAGACAAGCTAAAATCTGGGGGAACGGGGCGTTTCACTTACGTTCGCTTCATGGTTGTTACGACCAATCATGTTGCTGGAGGCGTGGACCTGTAAACGCATGAATGGCTAACAACGCACACAATCTCGGCCAGCGCTTAACTTTTCCCGGTGGGAAGACAAGCTAAAACATCCTGTCCTGGACACTGACGTTCTTAGAGCAAGTGTCTAAGGTTTCAAATCAACACCGTGTAGACTGGCCTCTGTCAAAATACACTTAATAAAATCCACTTTTGAAAGCTTCATCCACATGCGCGAACAAGTTCCTCTTCGGTACAATATCTCCATGACAAAACTAGAAAAAAGACGCCACTCCGCCCCCTTCAGTTTCTGGTTTCCGGCCCAGGCTCTGTGCCGTCTCCCCCCCCAGACAGTCTGCTATAACATAGTAGGACTGAGGGATCCGAGATTAACATCCTGGATAATATGTTTGGTATCCGTCATTACAGCTGCAGTAGAAAGAAAGAAGAAGAAGAAATGAAATACCATGCCTCTCACGGTATTAACACAATTCATTCATGGTGTAAGGAGAAGTGTGGCCTTGCATGTTTTTAGGATTGAAAAAAAAAGCTGGAGCACTATATTACCATATATTTATGATATATTGCATATCATAACCCAATGATTAAATGTCTCTTGGGACCTCCTTCTGACACTAATCTATGCTTCCATTTCTATGTGTGTCAGTAATTGACAAGCAGGACCACATTATAAATAATATAGGGGACGTGTGTGTGTGTGTGTGTGTGTGTGTGTGTGTGTGTATATGTGTGTGTTTATATGTGTGTGTGTGTTTCTGCTTTGCTTGACCCCCACTTAACCCAGGTTGGGTCAATATCTACCAGCTGCTTCACTACGTGTGTGTGTGTGTGTGTGTGTGTGTGCGTGCGTGCGCGCGTGCGTGCGCGCGGAACAATATGCTTGGATGCGTTTGCATGCATCTTGCCTTTGTCCACCCACGTCAGAGCTCAGTCTATTTAAAGACCGTGTTTCACCTGCACTGAAGGAAAATGCAATACGACACTAAACATTTGTCACCCACTGTTCATCAAAGAGGCTGTCCTATAAGAAGTTAAAGTAATGGGATTGTTAATAGAAGTCAACCTTGGAGGATTTGAGTTTTTCCTGGTAATGCCTGTGTATCCTGCGAGAATTTAATGTTCTCTTCACATTGAAATAACCCCCCGCAAAAACAACATGCTCGAAGATTTGGTTTGCCGTTCCTAGTTTACCATTTTCCCATTGTATTTCCCTGAACACCCTGTAATTGGTACAGGCTCAGCAGAATTAATAATATACAATGTGACCAAAACGTTGCTCTTATAACATTTTCTCTGACATTAACATCCACCTTTTTTCCGCTAACCGTAAAACCTGTGAATACATGAGTGCGCTACAGGGGTAGTACATTTTACTGAAAGGCTGCGAAATGAACACCTGCCACTCGACAAATTATGCGAAATTGGTTGCTGTTGCAGGTAAAATTGTTCATTCAAGTCACCAGCAATTGTACAGAAAAAAAGGATATGGTTGGATGTATAAATGTCACTTGTGTGACCTGAATAAAGTAAGTGCCGCTGGCCATAGGTGCCATGTCATTTTGATCATGGCCAGTGGACCTTTTTCACAGGTCGTCAGTAGCGGGGTGAAGAAGTAACTTCCTGTTCCTGTAATTTTAACATTAGGTCGTTTTTTTTTATGTCCGTCGCAGCTCCAGCATGGTCAGTGTATATTTGCTGGACTAGTTGTGTCTATACTGGTGCACTGCCATACCTAAATGAAACTACACCTAGCTACACCTGTGTTTTTCCTTCTGTAAAAAGTTATTGACTTTGACTTCCCTTTGGCTGGTGTTTGTCGGTCTGTTTCTGGGGCTGTGAGATGGGTAGTGTCACGGTTACTACCGTTGGCTCCTCCCTTTGTCCCAGTGTAGTTCTTGGTTTTGTCTTTTTCAAAGTCCTCCTTGCTCTCCTCGTTTGTCTTGCTGATTTCCCCTGTGTTGGTTAGCCTGTCTGTTTCTTTGTGTTGTGTCCCCTCCTTGGTCTGTTCCTTGTGTTTTTCCGTAGCCCGTATCTGCCCTGCCAGTGACCAGTCCAATTTAGGTTTGTCCTTGCGTTCTTTGTTAGTTTTCAGTCCGAATTTTCAGTTTTCAGTTTTCAGTTCTTTTTGTTGCATTCAAAGTCTGCGTTCGGGTCCAAGTCGTATCTGCCTTCCTTGTGATGGGTGGAAAGTGAAATTCACTATAGACCCCTGGCACTGTAACTTACTGATATCTGATTACTCTTGCTTGTTAATGGTGTTCACTGTTGTCCTAAACATTAAATAGTCTTTAAACTCCCAATTGCACATTCAAACTAGAAACAGACTTTAAGTGAACATTACATTATATAGTCAAATAATGAGACCAAGGACATACAGAACATATTAAATTAAGGCTGTGTTATTTCTCACACAAACTAGTCTCTGTAAAACACAATAGACATTTGACAGCATAAACATAGCCAGCAGCATGTGACCCTGGTGAACTATTTCCAACACGCACACTATTCATACACGGTAATTATTTTGGAGAAAATGTGTGTATTTTCAAAGCGCCTTTCAAACTACTCACCTAATACCTAACCACATACATGCCAGATACAATGACCCAAGCCCAAACAATATTATTCAATAGTTTGTCAGTCAGCGGCCCTATGAATGACCGACAGGATTGAAAAGCTTGTGTTGTGAAGGATGCTAGGTTATGATTTATACTCATACATTATGATTACAATATTGGGTACACAAGAAACAGACCTCCATGTCTGTTTCTTGTGTACGCAGGGGTATTTTGTTTTTGTATTTCATTAATTTGATGGTTTATTTCCGATTTGTACAGTATGCTGTAGGATTAAACATGATCCCTTTTAGCAAAGGACAGAATATTGGCTCAGTTTGCCACTTGCCAAATAATTTAGAAAAACATGTTTTTAAATCTCCACAAAGTCAGCTTTTGGACAGCAATCCTGTGTGTGCATGTGTGCATGCTTGTGTGTGTTGTGCGTGTGTGTCATTGCCGTGTCCTAGTAAAAAGTTTGTATCCCTTTTAATGAGGTTATCGTGTTCAAACAACTCACAAACTGTGTTGAATGGATTGCTCTCTTGTCTAAAATATGCAGCTGTTTGCAGTCATTCATCAGCAACAATGAATGTAGTTCTGGTCAACAGTGTTTCATAGTAATTGTATCTTCAAGCACAGGCTATATATGATGAACAAAACATGCTTACACACCATGCACAATGTTTTTAGTGGCCATCTGCCCTGCTATAAGCTATGTAATATAAATAACAATATTCCTAATCGCCGATCGATATGCAGCTGCACCAACTACCTGTTCTGGCAAGCAATAACCCTCATCCAAATGTCCTATTTATATCTCCATTTTGTGCGAGCAAGAGTAACATAACAAGGAAAATGTAGAACAAGTGTTGTTTTATACATTGCCTGTAAGTGCGTTGCAACATTGCAATGTGCTTTCATCAAAGGTTTTTCATAGGCCGCTTATACTTTCCGATAAAAGGCTGCCTCGTTTCATATTCCACTCCAAGAGGCTTCCAAACATAAATTAATTGGCGGCACTTTTTTCTAACTCATCCGCAGCTGTCAAATACTGCCAGCAGTTCACCTTTGACTTGTGAAAGCTGTTTCAACATCCTGCACATTTAGGCAAATTGCCATCTGCTAACTACTGGGGTAAGGAATACATTTGTATTGGGTTTGTTGGTGGGCGGGTGGGCATAATCTGAACTGTAAATATTGTCTGTGATGGCAAAGCAGCGCAAATCCAGACCTCAAATATTGGATTTCTCAATTATAATTTACAAAATTACCATCCTTTGCACCATGCATTAGCATTTGTCTCATAATCTCTCTCTGTCTCTCTCTCTCTCTACCTTCTTTGCTTTTCTCTCTACCTTAGTCTTCTTTCTTTTCACTTGATGACATCTCTTGCTGCCGCTGCTGTGTGCTGCGTTTGCTGCTTTCTCATGCCCTCCCCACCTCTCACCCCCTCCATCTCTCCCTAGCCCCCCCTCCCTACTTCCCCTCCCTGTCTTCTTTTATTCCTCTTCCCTCCCACTTTTTTTTATCCTCTCTCTCTCTCTCTTTCTCCCCCTCCCCACTCTCTCTCTATCTCTCTCTCTCCCTCCCTCCCTCCCCACTCTCTCCCTATCTCTCTCTCTCTCGCTCTCTCACTCCCTCCCTCCCTCTCCCCTCTGCTAAGCGGCACTCTGTCTCGGCGCGCAGCTTCATTTCCCCAGTCCAACATCATGCTGGCAGGAGGTGAGCGGGAGGGATGCTGCGCTCTACCCTCGGTGCGTTCTTGCCACCCCTCCGGCCGGCGCGCGCTACCCCTGCCTCTGCCTCGACCTCTGCCTCGACGTCAGCCTCGACCTCAGCCTCCGCCTCCGCCGTCTCCCCTTCCGCCTGCTTCCGCCTGAGGGATTTTGAGAGGGAGGAATTCGGACCAGCAGCCTTGGACGCGCCCGACTTCGGGGAGACGGCGGGCGCCTCCCGCTCCTGGGCGAGCGGGCACAGTGGCACCGGCACTGGCGCCGTCGCCGTCACCGTAGGGGGCAGGAGATCCAACAAGAGTGACCCGTCCCGTTCCTCCTCCGCCTCCGACTTCCCCCAGTCCTCCTCATCCGCCTCCCTGTCTTCTCCCAGCTCCATGTGGCAGAAGTACCTCCTGGAGCAGGCGGGGGAGTCCGGGGCCGCGGGAGAGCCAGGAGGAGGAGGAGGAGGAGGAGGCGGCAGGAGAGGGGGATCGGGTCGGGAGAGAAGGACCAGGTCCCCAGACTGGCTGTACGAGTCCTACTACTGTATGAGCCAACAGCACCCGCTCATCGTGTTCCTGCTGCTCATCGTGATGGGAGCCTGCCTGGCGCTCCTCGCTGTGTTCTTCGCATCGGGACTGGTGAGTGCACACTGACGCACACACACACACACACACACACACACACACAAATATACTGACACGCAAACACACAAAGTCAAATGCAAGTAAACTCTAAGTTGCTCAAACAAACCCTGCCGGATGATACTGACTGAATATAATATTTAATTTGTGTGAATTCACCATTATTACGCAGGTTGGGGTTACAGGAATATATATACTGTGTGTGTATATATATATATATATATATATTAGGGGTGTCACGATTCTCCAAATCCTCGATTCGATTTGATTTTCGATTTTAGGGTCACGATTCGATTCGATTCTCGATTTTTTTCTTTTTCTTACAGCACAGATGCCTATGCCATTTTCAGACTAGTCTAGTCTACGATCATTGGTTTTATTCATCAAATTTTGTACAGTAAATCTTATTTCAAAAGTTGGGCTACATATAAGTGATGCAATTTCCATAATGTATCACATTAGGCACTAATGGTCAAATTTAAATTATTTATTTGCAATATAAAAGTAACAATCTTGTTTTCAACAACAAAAACAAACAACAATGAGAGGTCACAGAGGTGCCTGGCTGCCATCTAGTGACTCTTTTTTGGTTACAGCAAACTACTTTTAAAATGATAAAGGTGCAATAAAACAAAATAAATAAAAAATATAACAGTCATGTCCAAAGTCATGGACTAACGTCTTCATACATGGAGGGAACCACTTTTGTTGTAAGATGCGACCTGCTGGGCATACTGTAGCGTGGCTCAAGTACGCTAATTAAATGTTTAAATCCCGTGTTTTCCACCACCGAGTAAGGCTGCAGGTCTGCTGCTATAAATAGCCCTATAGCGCTAGTTATAGCTTTTGCGCGAGCTGAGGTCTGTGGAAGTTTTATTGCAAACGAGGATTGAATAGTTGGCTGGACCAGTGATGGTGCTTTCCCAGCTGTCAAATCTACATCTTTGTGATGCCGGCGAATGTGTCCTGCCATGTTCGTAGTGTTTCCCGTGGCCGGGTATGGTACACGCGCATAGCATATCTTACACACTGTGGTCTTCTTGTCAACAACGCGAACGCCGTCGACATAACTCACCGGGAACGCAAAGTATTTCCATACATGTGATTTAAGAGAAGCAGGAGCTGCTTCAAGCTCCGGTGCCGCGTCTCCTCTTTCATCTGCACTCGCCATCGTGTCATAACCTGCAGGATAGGTAACTAGCGGCGTCGGCTACAATGTGCTGCGTCATTTGCGTAACTTTGCGTAGTGTGCGTAGCTTTGCACACGGGGGGAGGGGGGATCGTCGATCCTCTCTTTGACTTCGATGCTCGAGATCGTGACGTCATTTCGATCGATTTCGATAAAAAATCGAAATCGTGACACCCCTAATATATATATATATATATATATATATATATATATATATATCTGATGAAACAAGTCATTCATGCTCACGTGCACAATTCACAAACACAGACAGGCATAGTCAGTGCTGTGTTTTCTATTTCTGTGTACATGAATAGCGCGTGTGATGAGAATAGACCCGCAACCCTCCCTAGCCTGTACACACACGCACACACACAAATGGAGATGCTCATACACAAATTGGCTTGTCAAACTTCAACTTGTCAAATCGTCATTTTATGCTGCACCTCAAAGACATAAAACATATACGCACACACGCACGCATACACACACACACTACAGGATTGCTGTCTAAAAGCTTACTTTATGGAGATTTAAAAACATGTTTTTCCAATGTTGTGAATTTGGACTGCAGTACCCATTTTAAACGCTCGGTGTCATTGTTACATATAACTCCTTTGATAATATACAATGTGACCAAATGTTTTTCTTTTTTTTTTAACATTTTCTCTGACATTAACATCCAACTTTCATCCAACACACACACACACACACTCGCCCCCCCCAAAAAAAGAGTTTGTCGTCATCTGCAACACAATAAAAGAGAGAAATAAAGAGAGAAAACAAGGAGAAAGATGAACATGGAAGAGAGGATGCAGGACTGAGCGGTTGTGGGGTCTCTCGGTTGAGTGAACGAGGAGAGGGGGAGTAGGGGGAGTAGGGGGAGCGGTGGAGAGTGTGACGCTTGGCTCTGCTCACTGTCTTGCAGGGATTATCCCAGCCGATGTGTGCTGCGTGTGGACTTAACAAACTAGAAACGATTGGGCAATCCTCCTCCGCTGGGATCAGGAGACATGACACGATGAGCATAGAAGGGATGGAATATAGCGGGACATTGGAAAGCATAATGCACATTGTGAATAAACGGCGACACGGCCTGGGGAATGGCAGGGGCTGACCTCGTTCAGTGTGATTCTGGCCTGATGAATTATTG
The DNA here is from genome assembly GCA_030340625.1 of Merluccius polli. Lineage (NCBI taxonomy): Eukaryota > Metazoa > Chordata > Actinopteri > Gadiformes > Merlucciidae > Merluccius > Merluccius polli. The sequence goes on from JAOPHQ010002050.1 coordinate 41,469, forward strand.
TTGGAAATATAGAGGTAATGCAGTCTGTAGAGAATGTATTGAAAGTAGATAAACTTATCGAAATATGAGTAGGATGTCATTAACCCCTAAAGGGGTGACATTCAGACACTGAATTATTGCAGGCGGGTGAGAATGATCAAAAGTGAAGCGTACAGTCTCATTTGCATAAAAGGGAAAAGAGCCATGTTTATGGTAATGACGTGAAGTGTAAAGTATAATAATCATAGTTAGGAGAGTAGGGTGTGCAAGTACACAAAATCAAAAAACGCATAATCAGCCTATTTTGCATGGTTTAGTCCTTTTTCATAAATGTAAACATGTACGTTTTTTCATGTCATATTAATGTACAATGCATTTTGAATTGACTGATTCACGCATACATCAGAATTAGGATTCAATTATGCTTGATTATGTTCAGATTTGGTTTTAATTGTCAAATTCATCAACATGCTAGTCATCCATCAACCAATCTAGAGTGTGTGTGGGGGGGACGGAATTAAGTGTGGACAGCTTTGAAGTTTTCTAGAACTGGTGGCAAACATCACTGTTGCCTACCTACACAGTCTCTCTCTTTCTCGCTCTCACTCTCGCTCTCGCTCTCTCCCTCTTCCTCTCCCTCTCTCTCTAAATTGAAAAATAAAATGCCAGAAATGCGAGTGATCACTGCCCTTTTTATCCCCATGGTGACTGGCTGCATCTCAGTGTCAGTGTCTCTTTCTCCTTCTGTCACGCTCTCCCTATTTCTCTCTCTCTCTCTCTCTCTCTCTCTCTCTCTCTCTCCATTTCTCTCGTACTCCCTCTCTCTCGCTTTCTTCTTGCAAATCCATTCTCTTGCCCCTCCCCCTTTCACACCTAATTTCTCTCTCTCTTTCCTATATCCCTCTCTCTCGCGCTCTCTCTCTTTCTCCCCCTCTCCCTCCCCCTCCCTGTGTGTGTGTGTGGTGTGTGAGCTCCTCTCTTGCCCCATCCCGCTGGCTTGTTGACCTAAATCCTGGCTTGTTTCACAGATCCGCTCTGGGCAAGACGACTCAGTGCTCTTCCCCATCACACACAACCAGCCCTGTCCCACCCCATCGATCGCATGTATGTGCACGTGTGTGTGTGTGTGTGAGAGATAGAGGGAAGGGATGGGGTGGAGGAGGCGGAGAGGAAGATGGGGTGAAGGAAAGTTGAAAGGAGGAAAGAAGGAAAATGAATCTCTCGGCAGAGGGGATAATTGCTGGATAGACAGATAGCTGGATGGATGGATGGCTAGAGAGATTTTTCTCTCATCATCAGAGAGAGAGACAGCGCGAGAGAGACCCCTCATGTAGCTCTAGGGTCAGCCTCTAATGAACTTTGCCTCTTAGTGACACTAAACTAATAACAGTAAAGGTTAAACCAGGAAGAGATGTGGGGGGGGCGCGTCTAGCTTCATTCATTTATTTGGTATAACGTATGACTGAATAATGAAACAAATAATGTATAATATCTATCTATCTATCTATCTATCTATATACATATATATGTGTGTGTGTGCGTGTGTAACACAAGTCGAGTTTTATAACCCTTGTTGCGTAACCCACTGCAGCGATGATGTGGCAACATGCATTTCCCCGTGCCTACGTCTACCTTGAAGGGACCCAGCTGAATGTTTTATTCAAACTCTCAATCTTCGTGGCTTGAGGGGGGGGGGGGGGGGGGGGGGTGACGGGCGGGGGGTTTGTATATCCATAATAGATGGGAATTTGACTTTGGTGCTGGTCACCACGGGGGGCTTTTTAGGGTATGCCCTGAGCACTGAGAAGACTTTTCCCTCATTGAGTTTCTTCCTGGCTCTTGAAACGGTACTTTGTAGTAGTAAGCAGTTCTGCAGCGTTACTCGTCAATAACGAGCGCAGTGCCCGTTCAAAACGTTCAAACGTGCCTGTTTCGGAACGGGCCGATTGCTTGGCCTCCGGTCGTGCCGCTCGCAGCTTTCCCGAGAGCCGCTCACCCAACCGGCTTCACACTCGACACCACGCTTGGGTCCTCAGCATTACACCCGCCGGTGCAGTGCCCGTTCCCTGCCTGTTCGGAATGAACCGATTATTGCAGCTTTCTCAAGAACCGCTCGGGAACACATCCACACTGCAAACGACACATTATCTGAATACGTCTTCTGCTAGTGCCTTTGAGCAGGGAAGCAGACAGACAGACAGTCGTGACGACAGAAACGGAGAAAAAGAAGGAGACGTTGAACAATATCTGCGTCAGACAGACAATAAATAAAGACGGGGAGAGCGAGCGAGCGAGGAACACACGCGCGTCATTCTCCCCCGTCATCCCTCGCTCTCTTTTCTGGAGAGCCGATACAGCACGACAGCAAGGACATGAGAGGCTCCCACAGCCTACTGTGTTATCAGATAATACTGTGTGTGTGTGTGTGTGTGTGTGTGTGTGTGTGTGTGTGTGTGTGTGTGTGTGTGTAGTGGTTGTGTGTGTGTTTGTGGAGTGATTGACAGTGGGGCTGCAGGGAAGGTCATGATGCATCCTAGAGAGAAGAGAACATAGGAGAAGAATTGACTTGTGAGGGGGGGGGCTTTGAGCTGAGAGCTGATTTTTCACCATGCAATTTCATTGCATTTGTCTACATAGCTATATCTACATGCATGCACTGTATTTATACATCACTACTTTTGAATTAAAAACAAACAATAACAAAGGGACTGGCAGAACCATTTTGAAATGTATTTAGTAAAATAAAGTAGGAGTCAGTCTCACTTTAGTTGTGGAAGAAAAATTGTTTTCTAAGTCTTCTAAGGTTTCCATTAGTTCCCTTGTCCTCTTGATATGAATCTCCTCTCCTTCTCCACCTAACATGGCTGTTTTTTATTTAGTTTCACACACACACACGCGCACACACACACACACACACACACACACACACACACACACACACAAACACAGTTTCCTTTCATCGTTTGATGAATTGTTCTCTGGCGCTTGTGCGATCAAATTCTCTCGGCTGCTTTTTCTTACTCGCACACTTATTTATTTATTTCGTTCCTCCTATTGGCTGAACTGTGACACGTGGGTTGTTATTGAACTTGACCTTTTTTTGTTTCTTCTTCTTCTTCTTCTTCTTCTTCTTCTTCTTCTTCTTCTTCTTCTTCTTCTTCTTTTCCAGAACATCGAAGACCATGTGGCCTTTGTAATCACCGTTCCCACGGCGATGGCCATCTTCCTGGCGGTGTTCGTGCTGGTCTGCATCGAGTCCATCTTCAAGAAGCTCCTGCGTGTGTTCTCCCTGGTGATCTGGGCTTGCTTGGTCGTCATGGGTTACCTCTTCATGTTTTTCGGCGGGATCATCTGTCCCTGGGATCAGGTGAGGGATTACCATCGATTCTCGCGTCATCAAGTCTTGTGTTGGACAAAACTATTCGCACCAAGTGGGAGGCGCTCTAGCTTGTTAGCATATAAAGTCTGACACAAGTGACAAAAGGAAGCATGAGAAAAAGGGAGAAAGAATGGCGTTAGTCAGGCAACTGATTCTAGACAACTTTCAGCATCAGCTATGCTGTTTACCACTCAATCCACACTGCACACTGCTCAGCACCGCAATACAAAAAAGCAAACATCGGTGAGAGCTAATTAACTAAACAAACAAGATGGGATAAGCTTGAAATCCATGGCAATTGATTTGCGCCGTTAGCGGTGTGGGTTATGCGGTTCATTTCCTTGCCCTTTCGCCGTATTAACCAGCTGAGGTCTTGGAGGGTAACATGTGAGAAGGATTTAGTTGACCCCAGAAAGGGCACATATTGATACCCCTGCTAGGATTAAACCTACATTCCCACTTTCATTAAGGCCATGTCCCATGTGTTTTTATTATTTCATGAGAGAGAACCTAGGCTTGTTCCCTGTATCAATGGTACAAATACGACAGCTGTCCGAAATAAATAGAAAAACTAAAGAAAGAAAAGAGATAATTTAAAAGCCTGTCCGTCTAAAAAAGATAGATAGGCTTAGTAGGAAAGGACTAGTAGGAAAGAAATATGAAAAAAGAAATAAAGAAAAAGAAACAATACAGGAAGACATTAAAGAATGAATAGGGAGACAGCGTCTGTGCCAGATGCTGTGTGATATCAGGTTCACGACGAGGAGTCTGACGTGAGCCTTTACATCCAGTCCTTCCCAAGTCGTCTTGAACCTCCTCAGCCTATTCATACACCTCCTCCGGTGTGAATATTAACACCCCACCACAAACAGCCCGGGACCCGACGCAGGGGCCAGTTTTTAATGAACATGGATAAATATGAAACAGGAGCGAGGGATTTAGGCGGCCTAGAAAAAAGAGAAAGAAAATATCTCTCGGGTGGATTCTGTCTTTATTTCATCTCGCCTAATTCGCGCCCTATATTCTAATTCAGGCTCTCTACCAAGGTTCAGATGGATCACACTAAGTATTACTGCGCGTTACGTCAAGTTGTCTCACGTCTAGCGCATGCAGAACCACTGTCGCCATTTCATCGCTGCTTGATCCTTGCTTAGTGACACACAGAGTGAGATTGCTCTGTGTGGTTCAAGTTGTCATTGTGGGCATGAAATGTGTCCATTCATAAAACATTATTATTTTTTTATTGGATTTGGACAGCAGCGTGTTTAGAGCTCAACCATCTTCTCGTTTGACCCCTGTATTATGAGATAGTGAGGTTTGTAAATATTGCCATAGTGACCCTGGGTGAGGTCATTATGTAGGTGGGTAGTCGTATTGGAACTGCATACCAAGTCCTGCGTATATATCCCCTAGTGCAGAGTTTTTATTGACATATTTTACCAAGACAAGTAATTAGGATGTCAATCATTTTAAATTGAATTGACTTTTTTGTATTTGCTAAAACGTTTTTTGCCATGTTCTGCCGAAGATTTGCATATGGTTTGCTCTGTTTTCCAAATAAAAATTACTGCTTTGGTTTATCTTGGCTGCTTGTCAGACAAAATATAGCACATTCAACACACCACTTTGGTTTTTGGTGGGATTGGGAATTCATTTTCCGTGATCTAAGACACATGATAGACCAAATGGTTAATCAATTCAACAGAAAAATAATCGCAATTGTTATAACGCCAGTGAAAGCTTGCCGCTGGCGTAATGCTCTTCAGACCGCCCACTCTATCACTGGCTGTTAGTCATTATCATTGACTTCTTGTGTCAACACTTCTGTTTGTTTCCCTGTGTGTGTGTGTGTATGTGTGTGTGTGTGTGTGTGTGTGTGTGTGTGTGTGTGTGTGTGTGTGTGTGTGTGCTCTGTGTCTGCTGCTTGCCATTTGCAAGCAGAGTGCCTAACCAGGGAAGTATGACTTATATTAAACACAGCATAGATATTTCACAATAATAATAAACATGATAAATAATAATCATGATAAAAAATAACCATGATAAATACAATGAAATGTGTAAATGAAAACAATGCCATTTGTAGTGTGTGCCATGTAATAATTACTTAACCCTACCTAACCCTAATTGTAATAAGACTAATCTTAACTAAGTCTAATCATTTTTCATTTTTTTGTAATGAAAAGGTTTCTGATAAGATGTCGAGGTGCAAAGAGAAAGTACTTCTCAGATGAAAGGCTTTTCTCGTAATGCTACTCGGACAAAAACTCTCACAAAACGTTATCAAAGGAGAGCGACTTCTTTCACCTTTTTTATGAAAAACACACTAATGAGCCTTGGCTTTCCGGGCGCTAGCATCTTCCACGCAATTATTGATGCTGACCCAGAGAAAGGATGGATGTCAACTCAGAGAAAAGATTGTCCAAAAATATATTTATATATATATGTTTGTATATACTGTATATGTGTGTAAATATGTGTATGGGGTGGTAGCAAGGGGTGTTCCACAGTAAGATGTATTATGGAAATGGTCCATTAGCTTTTGTGACGCTGGCTCTCTTCAGTAACGTCATCTTATTGAAGTGAATGGGAAATACAGTGCTTCAAGTACCCGCCAAATGAATAGGGAACGGTGAAGTTGGCCCGACCACCACCGTGACCTCAATTGTTAATATGTGCACACACACACACACACACACACACACACACACACACACACACACACACAAAAGCCACCTTCAGAGCTCTTCCTGGTAATAACCTATGAATAATGTATGGAGGACTTTGTTAGTAACAGAGTTTAAATGGAAAGGTCTTGTGGAGAAGCAGCATGCTCTTAACCACAGTGGTCTACAGGGTGCTGGAAACTGTGGCGAGGCAGGACCCCAAATATGCTCCACTATAACTATAACGGGTGTAAATATAGATAAAGTTCAAGCTAATAATGTTCAAGTTAACCTGGATCAAGGAAAAGAGTCACAAAGTAATCACAAAGCACACAGTGTGTTATATTTATTGTGGGAGTAATACACATACATTGGATTTTGACACTATTGCAGTGGTATATGTGAAACTGTAGTCACAGTAGTCATATTGTGTAATAATGAAAGCCTATATGATTTGTTATGTTATTTAAAGTGGAAGTAGTCAGTGTTTTTGCTTTAACTTATAACTATGAAGTAAATGTTGATTGCACAGTGTAATGGCTATAGAATAATGACACCATTGGTGTTAAGTTTGGTTCTCTATAAGACTCACTTTCACTATGCAATTCTGTCTGCCACAGGCAGGATTTTTCCGGCGAATCGATTAGTGGGCTATGTAAACGATATTATTACTATGCAATGCACATCATTACAATTGCCCAAGGTTCCCAAATTCTATATAAAATGATGACAATTTCACACTTTACCTCTTTGGTGAACATTGTTCACAGATATTTGGAAACAAATGCATGTGTGTCCTGTTTTGTTGGCAGTTGCGGCTCCGAGGACAACCAAAACCGATTGTCTTTACGACAGCGGCGCACACTATAATACCACTTGGAAACGCTGGGGGGGGGGGGGCAAAATTGAAAAGTTGTCTGCTCTGACTTTAATATTCTGAAAAAAATCCAGGGTCACGACGAAGACAATCCAGGGCCACGGTTCTTAATTAATTAGGACTCAACAAAACGACTCTTTACAGATCATTGACTCTCATTCTATGCCTTTGCTTTTTCAACATCTTTCACTCATTGTCCTCTCCTCAGTGTCCTCTCTTAGTCATTGCTGCCTTTGTCATCACTTTTCACATCCTCATATATTTGTTCTTTGCTCCTGACCACTTAGCAAACAGAATCAAGGGAACTCTGTTAGCATCCTATTGAATGCTCCCCTGGTGCCAAGAAATAACCACATTATAAGAGACAACCCTAATGGTGTGATCCATGAAGTGTACTGAAACCATTAAAGAGGAGGGCGTGGTAGCGCAACCCGCTAGAGTGCTAACTATGTAGCGAACCAAGTTCAATTTCAGCCCCTCTCTTTGGCCTCTTTTTGAAAGTAAAACCTAGCTTGAGGGTCAATCATAGCTTTTCTCAAATAAATATCAGAAGAATTTGCACAAGCCATTGCGAGTCTGGTTAATTAGACGTAGTCTTGTTTTCTTTCTTCTCATTGAGTCATCCCTCTCGCCGAGCAATAAAACAAAGTCCGACTTTGCTGCGGTTAAAGCCGCCTCATCGCAGTTCAAAAAAGCATTGGCTTTTTGTTCATCGAGCAGCCTGTGGTTACCGAGGGACTATTGTTCAGTTGCTAAGCAGACGATGGCTCGAGAAGAAGAAGCCACAGTTAATTAAAGGCTTATTCTGCTGTTGTGAGGCCGTATTGAAGACACTTGTGTGTGGTTTCTGCCCGTGTATAGCCTAGCTTTATATAATATCCAGAATGATGGCTTTTGTTAATGCATGGCCAGCATGCAGAAAAGGTGTTGCCATGTCTGTTTGGTATTCACAATTAACGTGCCTCTTATATCTAATACCTTTTTAACAAGAAGCTCTGCAGGCCACAGAGCAGTGGAAATGGTTTGCACAGGGAAGTTGCTTAGCTACCAGTATTCACAGTGCTTTCATTAAAGTAGGTAGTGTTGAATAATAAAACCACCTCTATGTCTATGTATCACTGGAGTCATCACTTTGGTTACAAAACTTATTTGTAACCAATTTGGTTACAAATATGGTTTGTGGTGGAAAAAAAAGTGAGGTTTCTATTACTGAATATCTTCTCCAAAGTTAAACGTTGAATCATCTGTTTTTTTTAGGTCAGACACAAACACGTTTGTCCCTTAAAATTGTCTTGATCCTTTGCCTTCAGAGTCTGCGTGCGTGCGTGCGTGCATGTGTGTGTGTGCGTGCGTGCATGGTTACCAATCATCATGCCTATTGATTTTTGGAATCCTTAACAGTGATTCCCAGTGATGCTGTGCTAAGCATACAGTCAGTGGGTTAGTATACAGATAGTATGTCGGTATCATAGACTGTATGATATAGTAGTATACAGGTAGTGGTTTAGTATACAGATAGTATGTCGGTATCATAGACTGTATGATATAGTAGTATACAGGTAGTGGTTTAGTATACAGATAGTATGTCGGTATCATAGACTGTATGATATAGTAGTATACAGGTAGTGGGTTAGTATGCAGATCGTGGCTCAGGACCAGTGAGTCGAGCATTATCACAACACTGACCAAAATTATGGTTGATCATTGAATCACATTTACTCTGTTTTATGATTAAGGTATGGATTTTTGTAGCAAATACAGCAATTGTCAGATGACTTATCTCTCCTGAAATGGCAAATAATGTTGAGCCCAAAACATGATGTTGTTGTCAACTAAGTGAATATAATCAAATACACATTTGTTGATTGATAAAAAAATGAACGGCACTTTTCTGACTTTCTGGTGGCTTTAAACCAAAACAGATAAGCAAATAAGATCAACACAATCATTTAAGAGATGTTGAGCTGTATGCATACTAATTACTTTTTTTCACACATCCTTAGATAACTTTGATATACCCTTTTCATGATCATGAACATGATCATTGGATATAAATACTCAAACATTTGGTTGGGTTTGACCAGTGGTGGGGAATCCTCAGAAGAAAAGAATTGAGTTACTGACTATTTGACAGTATATTAATTACATTTTAAATTAGATATTTTATTTATATTAGCTGTTTGAAGGGGCAGTACAACTCTCAAGACTCTTTTGCTCAATTAAACTGTGGCGTGTGTGTGTGTTTTGAGTCTCCACCCAGTGAGAGACATAATTTAGTAATGGCAGTGAGTGCTTAAGTGATTAAGGCACATGCTGTTGACTTCCATTGTCCTTATTGGGATTACGATGTATTTATTGGGATTTGAGAGCATGCTGTATTGGCTTTCATGGTGTGACCTCACTATGGGATCCCTGAATCACACTGCCATTGAATAAGGAAAAAAACAAACAAATCAAATCTACCTCAGTTCTCGGAGAACCTTGTTAAGTTTACCGTGAAGAGGACTACAAAATATGGCCTTGTGGAGGGAATAAAAGCAATCACCAATTGAGTGAACTGAACTGCATTAAGGTCGCTGTCAGTGTGTGCGTGTTTGTGTGTGTGTATGTGTGTGTGTGGGGGGGGGTGATGCCTGGAGTGAGTGAAAGCGAGGAAGAAGACAGAAGAAGAAAGCATGGTGATTATTTTTTCCAGAATTTCACATTGGTTATTTGAATGGTGTTGTCCAAAACTAATCAGAAATTATAAGAATGATAATTAGAACACACACACAGACACCTGGGATATTTACCCCAAGTGCATTGCTCCGGACTCTGTCACTCTTAGCTCTTTGGGAGTCGGTAGAGTGCGTCCACTTTCCATTTTCAGCCCTGAAATCAATTGGATGCTGATCCCCACCCCACAAAGCCCCCACTGTCAGCAGACAGTGGGGGAAAATGGCTTATCTGTATGGGCCAGCTTCTGCCCCTCACTGAGCTTTGTCTAGACCTGGCCTTCTGCCTGCCTCTCTGTCGCTCCCTTTCCCTTTTTTTTTCTATCTCACTCACTCACTCACTCTCGTGTCCGTCTGTCTTTCTCTTCCTCTCTCCGCTGTCGCTGAGCACTGTCTTTCCAGATCTTTTCACAAAGAGAGAGAAGCCCAGGCTGTGGCGCTTGAGGACTTGTGTCATGTGGAGAGTGTCTAGCGGGACGCAAAGGAGGAGGATAAGAAGAAGAAGAAGACAAAGAAGAAGAAGAAATTATGATCAAATATTCCGGGCGTTGGAGAGGTGCTGCTGCTTTCCAAATGGCCATTGGGAAGGATTTATATTGATAATTGGTATTGACTGCAGTTTCAGCAGTCACCATAAATAGTATTTGTAACAATATTGAGACTGAGAGGCAATCTACGAGCTCTTTAGTGCTATTGATCTTTTATTAATCCACTGCATCTGTTGTTGACCTTTCCTGACTTTGTGCTTTTCCTATGTAAATTCCTAATCCTATGTAAATGTAAAAAATAAGTATAGAACTCTTCAGCATTTCCACACACACGCACTCAAGCATTGTCCACACACGCACGCACGCACACACACGCACGCACACACACACACACACACACACACACAGCCCATTTCAAACCCTGTAAACTGTACATTTATCTCTGACTGGCGACTAAAAGCTTCTCTGTAATTTGTTGAAAGGATCCTTCTCGAGGTCATTATCGTGAAACTGATTCATTGGGTCGGACTAGAGATGATTGGACCATGTGTACTGCCTTGTCTACTGAATGGACAGAGACATTATTCATTTGCTCGCCTTAAAGTGATGGACATAAATTTGTAATTTACTTCTAATTACCTTATTAAGGTTTATCAAGGTGTGCATTAAGCATCCTAAAATGATGTTCCATGAAATAGATTGTAATGTCACGTCATTTCCTTCTATTCCTTCAAGCTAATTTAATGGGTGGAGTCTATTTTCCCTCCTGGCTACACTCACAAAGTCTAAGCCAGGCCACTCACATGATGGCGATGGTGCAGCTGAATGGTGTCTCGGACTTTGAGGAAGTACATAGGGCTGCCCCCTAATTGTCGACCGACCCTTAGTCGATCGATAGAGGCTTCATCGAATATGTTTTCATTAGTCGCGCAAAAAGTAAAACATAAAAATAACACGCCACAAGCATCGCAACCGAATACATCCGTGGGCGCAACAAGCCCTGATTTAACTCATCGCTGCATCTTGCATCACTGCAGAAATACTGACCAAACGATGGCTCTAGAGGAATGCTGTTGCCCGACCGTCTCCTTGGTGGGTATACACCAAGGTAGGTAGACACAGCTAGACACATGGGGGTGAACGCGTCTTTAGTTCCCCGTGTCTGATCGCTTCTGAGGGTGAATATCTGTTGAATATCTAATAACTTTAAAAAACACGGTGACACTTTACAATAAGGTACACAAAACGTGGGTAGTTACTGAGGAACAAATGAGTAACGAATGATGAACCACCAGGGCCCTAACTGGGGCCCTAACTGGGGCCCTAACGGGGCCCTAAGTGACAGTTACTCAGTAACTACTGAGGAATTACTGGTAAACAGACTAGGGGACTACTGTATTCGTTACTGAGTAACGAATGATGGGTAACACTTTACAATAAGGTACACAAAACGTGGGTAGTTACTGAGTAACGAATGATGAACGACCAGGGCCCTAACTGGGGCCCTAACTGGGCCCTAACTGGGCCCTAAGTGACAGTTACTCAGTAACTACTGAGGAGTTACTGGTAAACAGACTAGGGGACTACTGTATTCATTACTGAGTAACGAATGATGAACAACCAGGGCCCTAACTGGGGCCCTAACTGGGGCCCTAACAGGGCCCTAAGTGACAGTTACTCAGTAACTACTGAGGAGTTACTGGTAAACAGACTAGGGGACTACTGTATTCGTTACTGAGTAACGAATGATGAACAACCGGGGCCCTAACTGGGGCCCTAACTGGAATCCTAACAGGGCCCTAAGTGACAGTTACTCAGTAACAAATACAGTAGTCCCCTAGTCTGTTTACCAGTAATTCCTCAGTAGTTACTGAGTAACTGTCACTTAGGGCCCCGTTAGGGCCCCAGTTAGGGCCCCAGTTAGGGCCCTGGTTGTTCATCATTCGTTACTCATTCATTACTCATTTGTTCCTCAGTAACTACCCATGTTTTGCGTACCTTATTGTAAAGTGTTACCAAAAACACTTTTGTATTGTTTAAGACAAGTCGATAGTTGCACATCCCTAGTAACTACGCCCGCAAAGGTGAACTGTCCCGGACACCGCTATTAACATTAACCACTCCCCCGAAAAAGCGCCACACATCCACACGCACCAGACACGAAAATACGAACATTTTTTTCATTTGCTTGCTTTTAAATAAAGTTGTGTGCAGTTATACGGTGTATAAATACGATTATCAAAAGTGTTCAATGTCTCCTTCCTGGTTGTTCCGACAACCTTCAGAACCGCTTTGTCCATGCCGTTAATAGGCGGCCCGCTTCGTGCCTGTGCTTATTACGGTATTGTATTATCTGTAAAGTAGCACAAGGTTAACGGTGTTTCTTTCATAACACTCATGCACTGTAACTCAAACCATTTTCTGATGCCCCAAAAAATAAACGATTAGTTGACCATCGGCTTGAAATGGCGACTAAGAGTCAACTAAGATAATCTTTAGTCGGGGGCAGCCCTAGAAGTACAAACTACAACAGTGGGGGGGGGGGGATTCAGACCACACCCCTACAATCTTTCCAAGACTGAGTTTATTAGCTGACTTTGAGATGTGTATTAATATACTTTCTGACATTTTCCTGACGAGATATTCGGTAGGTGTGTAGTGGATACATCCCTCTGTGATTTGCTATGATTATTTTATGTTTTTATATCCCGTTGTCCTTCACTTCAATCATGCAACTGCTCACTAAAATCATTACAATCTGTGCACTAGTTTAAAAAAACGCTTTTGGGATTGTGATGTATAGAGAGCAGCTGAAAGATATATTTAATAATACATTACATTTGAAAGAAACTATAAAAACATTGACATCCATGAACTCACAGACACTGTCTATTATCTGTGTGTGCACCGATTGTCACGTAGTTAAAAATGTAGAACACCAATGTTATGATTTAATCGATATGTTTAACAATGATGTCATGATTTGGTTAACGATTACGATGTCACGATTGAGTCAAGGTTCATAATACCGCTGATGTTGTGATTTGGTTAAAGATTTATACCACCAATGTCATGATTGAGTCAAAGTTCATAATACCGCTGATGTTGTGATTTGGTTAAAGATTTATACCACCGATGTCATGATTGAGTCAAGGTTAATAATACCACTGATGTCATGATTCGGTTAAAGGTTTAAAACACTGTCATGATTTAGTTAGAGGTTTAGAGTTTCAGGACATTGATGGGAAAAAAGGAGGCATAAACAAATGACATCACCATATTTGGTTACATTGAACTGCAATTGGCAGCTCTCTGGTGGACGGTCATGTGGATTGTCTTCTGTCTTGTGGACTACAACAGTGACTTAATGTCACTTCTAGACACTGTCTGTCTGTCTATAGCAAACATTGAATTTTGCAGCGACCAGCAAAACGTATTTTTTATTCAAAGTTTTCATCCTGTACAATGATAAGAGCTTTGCCTATTTTTTGGCACCCGCTCAAACAGCGCGGGGAGGTTGCTCCCAGGGGGTGCTTTAATCGTATTTCAATATAAGCACAAGAGCGAACACCGATGGTCTATGTGAAACCGGATGCACAAACGCAGAAATGTGCACACGGAGCTCTGCAGTGCACCCGTGGTCCCCCACCAGGACGTAGCCAGTTAATTAGCTGTACGTTTATGACAGCCTGCTGCTCTGTAAAGGCCGGATTATACCAGGCAGCCACGCCATGGGCGCTAATGCCGCTCCACTCGGCGCGTGTTAGTCATAGAAGTCATTCTGGTGGTACTTTAAATGGCCAGCGATACTCCCACTGAAACTGTAATTGTCTCTCACGGATGGCACAGGTAGACTTAACCCTTTGTTAGGATTTCAACGCAGTCTCCGCCAACGCGTGGTCATTACAAGTTTCACATACTCCCCTATGCGGTTACAAGGATATTCCTTTCTCCAAAAGGACCTTGATGTACTGAGGTTGAGTTTTCCTATTGAACGTGCTTAGCAATGGGCCCTCACTGAGACACCGACTCTTTGTTTCCAACATGCGCTCTGTAGCATAAGGCAACGATTTAATCTCGAAATGTATTCGCATTCAGAGCTTCCAGTTATTAAAAGCTGTGGCAGTTGTTATGGTTACATCCAACAGCCAACTGGAGGAGTGCAAATAATACTTTATAATACAGCCTACCGTGTTTCCCGCTCTCTGCTGTTAGGTTAGGATCAATTTAGCGCAACCCGAGCATATTAGAAATAAATGTCCTTGTCAATGTTTAAAGGGAAAACCTAAGCCTACACAACATGACGGATTTCATATGCAACATTAAGCATGGCATTTGTGAGAGGTTATGGTTGCTCCGCACTATATTTCACCACCATCGACAGCAAATGTCATGTCATTGTTCTCTAGTCATTACCAGAGTAGGCCATTTTCCATATTTTCTTCTCATCTCATTCACTCTATATTTCTCAGTTGTTCCTGTCTTCCTCTCCCTTTCTCTTTATTCTTCTCTCTTTCTTGTTCTTCAAACTCTATGTGGGACAGGGTGATGGTTGACTTGCCCTTTGACCGTCTTTAATTGTAAGCCATTCAGGCTGAACATAAGGTAATTAAGTTCAGCCATTTGTCAGAAGTGTGTGTGTGTGTGTGTGTGTGTGTGTGTGTGTGTGTCTTGGATAGTATTACAATAGCGAATCATTCAATCTCTTCAACCTCCAGTATTGTATGGTTTAAAGTGTGAGTCATGTTTGGCCTTTCCTTCTGCTTGCTTTAAATAGTGTTACGGTGAGACAGTTTTGTAAAAGGTACTATGGGTGAAGCATGTTTTGTTGGAAATGGAAATGTGTGGACTTGACATTGATAGTTTTAGAAAGTTCAAGATGCCTCACTGAAGTGATTCTCGTTAAGTGTGCAGATATAAATAATTGAAGGGTGAAAACATCATCTCACCAGGAGTTACAGACTTACAGAACCATGCCATTTGTTCAGTTTGTTTTTTTGCTGTGTAAAATGCTGCCTATATAACAATATGGAGGGGTCAATAACCCATGTTTCTCCCCCCTTCACCTGATCCATATCATTATACAATACTGTACTTATAGTCTAACTATTCCTTTGGTTTATGTTTTTGTTCTCTCTCTCAAACTCTCGTCTCAACATTCATCTCTCTCTATCTCTGTCTCTCTCTTCTTTCTATACATTCATCCCTCTCTGTCTCTCCCTCTCGCTCTTTTCTTTTTTCATATTGGGCTCTCTCTCTCTCTCTGCTCTCTCTCTCTGTCTCTCCCTCTCTCTCTTTTCACGTTGAGCTCTCTCTCTCTCTCTCTCTCTCTCTCTCTCTGTCTCGCTCTCTCTCTCTGTCTCGCTCTCTCTCTCTCAGGTGTCCTTTTTCCTGTTCATTGTGTTTGTGGCGTACACCATGCTGCCCTTCTCCATGCGGGAGGCCATCATCGCCAGCGTCCTGACCTCTACATCGCACACCGTCGTGCTGATCGCATGCCTGTACGCCACCACTGACCGCATGGGACCCGTCGTGTGGCAGGTAAGGTGCTGTTCTGTTGCATTCTTTTTTTTCCTGAATACAACAGCATTAAAGGGTAAAGCGGTGAGAAACTTCATGCAGAAAATAAGTTTGGTGAGGTCGCAAAGAACAAAATTACGGATTATTATTGTGGAGAAAACAATACCTCACCAGACTTCTTTTTCAGTGTGTAACTTGCCAAAATCTCGCAATCTTGCAGATGACAGCAATGCGAACATTGTGTGTGACTTATTTTGATCGGATAAGACACTGGTCTTAACTAACTGAATGTTCAGTGACCAAACCGAAACCGCATCAAGTATATAACAAGTTTGTCTGCAAAGGACTTCTTCGGGCCAACCAAAAATAAAATCAACTTCTTCTGACGTATGATGACTGCTTAAGTAAACTCATATTTTAGCAGGAGAACTTCAGCCCAGAAGATAAAAAAATGAGATCGGAGGCACAACTAACGTTTTTAGAAAAAAGGGCACAATGGGTTCCATAGGAGCAAGAGCAATCAGCCATTAGAAAACTACTCCTCTGGGAAAGCGTTTTTAGCCGAAAGGAGCAGACAACTTGTATTTTACATAGAATTTACCCCATTTAACATTTTTAGACATTTTAGTCCACAATGATGTAGGAATGTTCACCAACACTTTGTGAGACCCAAACAGAACAGGTTTCAACAGAAAAAAACGATTTTGGGTTTACTTGCACTTTAATGAACAAACCCAACCTGTTCTATAAGAGGTGGAGTGTCTATTTCCCACACATATCTTCTTGTGTCTGATCATGTCATGTGAACGGCAGACGGATTTGTTTCTTCTTCACATTAACCTAATGGAGCTTAAACTTTAATTAGCTCAAATGATCACAGCTGCTATACAATTAAGCCATTACATCTATGGTGTGGAAACTAGATTTAACGATCATACATGATATATGATATATTGAATCATGCCACGTACCTTCTACAGCCAGACAGCCACTCAGCTTTTGAAAAGCAAGATGCTAGATGATGCGGGTAATTGTCTGTCCGAAAAGCATCTTTTGGACAAAATAGGAACACCACTTCGAGGACATGCCTCCATTACACACACACACACAGACTAAATGGAACATAATGTAAGACCTTACTAATTATGGGTAATTTTTAGTACTCAAATAGGCATAATCACAATTACATTAGTATTTATTTTAGTTCTCCATGTACGCAGTGTGCACCACTGCACATCTCTGTTGTCTGGAGACTGGCCCGGAGCCTTGCTCTACTCGGTCATTAGCCCACTTTTAAAATCTGAATATCCATGAAGGCAATTTTTCGAAGCCTTTGATTATAGTTATGAACTTCCTTGATGCTTGTTCTTGACTATCTGTTGCATTTTTCACAGTATATGTGTTACATAATGTTATGTAACACAAAACACATTAAAGGTGCTCTAGGTAAGATTTAAGAGCTATTATTTGAGTGTAATTTGTTAATTAATTTGTTCGCTATTAGTGAGTGAAATGCACTGTGAGATTATCTGTTTCGAGTTGACTGCCTCTGTATGAGACAATTTCGATAGACCGCTCCCAGTTAATTTCTGACCAATCAGGGCATCTCTTCCCTGATTTGGTTCGGGAATCCATTTTGCCTGTCAATCACAGGGGCATGAAATGCAACACATTTTAATGGCGGAGAAACGTAGGGAGAGAGGGGTCGTTTTTTTGGTTTGGTTTCAAAATCTTGCTCTTTTCTGCTCTCTTTGTTTCTTTACAACTCTCAAAACATACCGACAGCAGCTTTAAACCAGCTTTTTTTTTTTGTTGCAGAGGGATGGATGGGTAGTGATATCTCCACATAGTTTATTTAAATCTCCTCTTACATGTTTCATCACTGTTACCACACTGAAAATCCCTTGGTGGATTTGCTCTCCAAACCTAGTTTGTTTCATGTTTAGCATGGGATAGCATGCTAGTATCTCACACACATGCTAGCATCTGTGTATGTGTGTGTGTGTGTGTGTGTGTGTGTGTGTGTGTGTGTGTGTGTGTGTGTGTCAGGTCAGCTCGCCTGTAAGCGTGTCACAGACGTGTGTATGTATTTGTGGAACAATGTGGTATAGTAAAAAAAAAAAATATATATATATATATATATATATATATATATATATATATATATATATATAATTTGTATTTATTTATATTATTTGCTGATGATTAGTTTTGCTATGCTTGTGCGTAATATGTTGTGTAGTGTTTACAGTGTACTGTGCCTTTGCGTGTGCACTCAAAGCAGACAGATTGCTGCCCGGCTGGCAGTCAGAATGGCTTGTCAGGCAAGCACTTGCATTGCCAAGGATCACAGCAACCCATAGGAGAAGCTAGCCCTGCCAACACTAGCATCTTAGCCGGCTGGCTGTACACATGAGTTTATCTGGGGGGGGGTTTATTCGTCGGCCATGGAGATGTCAACAAACATTATGGATCCTATCCATGTAACTAAACGGGTCCAAACATTACCAAACTTTTGCTCACATTTGGATGATTTATTGGGAAAACATATTTGCTTGATTTTGCCAAAGCAATGACAATGCAACAGATGTGGATTGTATTGTAATGCTAATTCCGAAAGTATTTTTTTGCAATTAATTTGTTGTTTTTTAATCTCAGTCAGGAAAAATGAATCCAGACATTTATCTTTTCCAAAGCTGCAGTGGTTTGCATGTGGTACAATATGATAAACAATGCATGAATGTTACATATTAATTTGGTTCCTTTTTAACATGCCGTAGCCAATAAGCTCGCTCTCGGTGAATTCTGCGATGCCTCACACCCACTGAGGTCATTCACCTGTCGGCAGCACTACATGTCTCCACGCCGGGCACATTCCTCATCAACCCGTTGGGCCCTTTTTGTTTTGGTAAATTGGCAACGTGTACTCTGTGGCTTCTGAACAGAATGACTTGTACTTTCTTCTTCTTCATCTTCATCTTCTCATTCTCCTTCTCCACCTCCCCCTTCTCCTTCCCCACCTCCCCTTTCTCCTCCTTCTCTTCTGAGATATATTGGAACCAATTATCAGCATCTCACTTGTTGTTATTATTTTTTTATACTTTATACTTGTCTGAGTTAAAGCCACTGGATCTCATTACAGGATATCACTTGGCCTGTGGGACCGCGTGGGGGGGAGAGGGAAGGGGAGAGAGAGAGAGAGAGAGAGAGAGAGAGAGAGAGGGGGGGGGGGGGGGGGGGGGGGGGTCAGATGAAACCGGTTCACACTCGTAATGAGGAGAGGATCGTGAGGTCAGCCATGCGGGAACCTTGGATGCAGTGTACAACGGCCCACTAACTGATTCAGGCTGATTCAATAAGAGGCAGCAGCCTGCGTATTCTCCGTCTCCATCCATCCCCATCTCTGTCTCCCTTTACTTTTGGTTGCCAATTGACTCTAATGGAGGCGGCCTTCCTCTTGACCTGCACCGCCGACGTCACGGCTGCTAGTGGCCGCGCATGCACATCCTATGTCACTCTCTCGTTATTTCTGTCTCTCCCTCTCTCTTTATTTTCCTCTTCTGTTACATCTGTCTCTCGCGCTCTCAGTTCTAACTACCTAAATCCAAGGTAGCTCATCATAAAGGAACACACTGTCCCAATTACAAGGCTCCATATTAAAATGACGGCAACAGGAAATGTTCTTTGTTGAAGTGGCTCGTAATTATAAAACTCGAACCAAATCCCAACCAAATAAAGTAAACAAAGTCTGTGGTTGGCTGGATCGTCGCCAGGAACAACAGACGTTCCCGGAGCCTGATTGACGATGCTGTTGATGGCCTGGGCAGAATTCAGCGTGTGTGTGTGTGTGTGTGACCATTAATATGTAGTATGTATATTTATATCATTTTTGACATTTTCTTTATTTTGTAGGTGTGTGTAGTGGATACATCTCTCTATGGTATGTTATGGTTATTTTACGCTTTTAGATCTGTTTGTCCATCATTTTAACAACATCCAACCAACCTCTAAGGTGCCAGAGGAGAGGGTAAAAGGATAGAGGATCAGTTTGCTGTTCTTAAATTTAATAACGTATGTCAAAAATCTAATCAACCCTCCTTTTTCATCGCTTTGCCTCTGAACACAGGATCATATCGAAGATCAATACAGCACAAAACACACTTCTTGTATCAATATCTTTAGGTATTAACTGTCCTTGCTTTACGCCACACTATGCTCTGAGATCAGCCATGCTAGCTAATTGAACAAATACATTTTTACTAGCCTCCTGGTGTAGTCTTACTAGCCTCCTGATGTAGTCTGATTGAATCTCATGCTGTATATGGTCTTGTATTTCATTTTGCCAGTGGAGCTGAATTGGATCAGAAGGTAATTCTTCAGCGGATCGGTGGACTGTGCCCTTCTCTTTGGTAACAGTGAATGAGCAAATGAGTAAGTAATAGGAGGCAGAAATAAAGAGGGAGTGAGATGGAGAGGAAAGGGGGAGAGAGAGAGAGAGAGAGAGAGAGAGGGAGGCTTTGTTGTTCATTTGTGGGCTGTAGGCATTAACTATGACCATGTATGAACCTTAAATACAGGGATTTAGATTTCCAATTTCCTCATTTGGGAGCACTACTGTGTTAAGGGGGTGAAATCATGCAAATGAAAGAGGTGGACTAAAGGGCTAGCCACGCTGTGTGTGTGTGTGTGTGTGTGTGTGTGTGTGTGTGTGTGTGTGTGTGTGTGTGTGTGTGTGTGTGTGTGTGTGTGTGTGTGTGTGTGTGTGTGTGTGTGTGTGTGTGAAAGGAGTATCGAACCGTATCTGTTGAATCCAATGGGAATGTATGGGTTGGGGTAGGTCAGCATTTCAATCTCTTTTTCTTTGTAAAAGCAGAAAATACTGAGAGTAAGGTCATGGGGGGGGGGGTCTGTATACATGAATTGTTTGGGGGGTATTGCATTGAAGAGCAAGGCTTTATTCATGTCTTCCACTTTTTGGTTGCAAATTAGCTTGAGTCTATTTGATCTTTTGAGCCATTTTGACTCTGTGGCATTCCCATGCGATCGCTCTCTGAGCGTCTCTCCGTCTCGTTCTTCGGTTGAATTTATCTGTGCTAAAATCTCTTTTCACCAGCCAACCACCATGCACAGAGCAGTGGGCCTTTTTCACAATGACTACAGAGGTGAGACTGGGCGGCAGTGGCCCAGGAAGGAGGTGGGCGGCAGTGGCTCAGGAAGTAGAGCGGGTTGTTTGGCAACCCGAAGGTTGCTACTTCCAGTGTCGAGGTGTGTAAGCAAGACGCCTCACCCTAACTGCTCCCGACAAGCTGGCTGTTGCCTTGCGCGGTGGACACTGCCGTCGTCGGCGTATGACTGTGTATGAATGTGGGTATATGTGAGGCACAAATTGTAACGCGCTTTGAGTGGCCATAGTTCAGAAAAGCGCTGTATAAATGCAGTCCATTTATGATTTTACCATTTAGATGAATACAATCAATGCTGATAAGAATTCTGAATACGAAATATACTGCAAACGTGCAACATAGACAACACTAACATTGAGTGGATGTATGCACACACGCGCACACGCATACACATCCCTTTTTGTCACACACCCTCAAGCGAGGTTGTGTGGAATAATTCTCATTTATCTTGCTTCTCACCGTTTCAGACAATTTACCTTTTTATCAGGAATAAATTAAAGAGCTGTATTGCTTCTGGGCGTGTCAAAGTGTGCCGTTTCTGATTGCATAATTAACCTAATTTCACAATGGGAATGCAATCAATTATGTGCTGATGTCCCTAATCACATGGTGGCGATCTCTCTCCCTTCCAGATACTGGCCAACGTCATCATCTTCATCTGTGGCAACATGGCAGGAGCGTACCACAAACACCTGATGGACTTGGCTCTGAAGCAGACTTACCACGATACCTGCAACTGCATCAAGTCTCCCATTAAACTGGAGTTTGAGAAGCGGCAACAGGTTTGTGCTTTTGACCTCGGGTCAAATAAGCAGGGAGATATCAGCAAAAGCCACGATACGAGGGACTAGAACCCAGACGACTAGCCATTAGTCGACGACTCAGCCACAGTCAACCACGTATCATTTCCAGTTGTAGTGGATCGATAGATTTCTGTACACCCTCCATGACTCTACAGTTTTAATGGTGTATTTTATTGACTTAATTTCCTTGTTTGTCTTTTATATACTTATATATATTTATATATATTTAATTCCAGAGTATTTCAGTGTAGGCAATCCAAGAACAGCATGCATCGCTTTACAAAGTAGAGCTAATACGCCTAATACAAAATAAATCCACGTTTGTAAGTCATTCGTTGTCATCAGATTTTTGATCTATGTGGTGCTGAAAGGGATCCAAGTCTACTGAGGATTGGCCTCTTTGGTGCTGCTAAATGTGATCATTATTTAATATCCCCAGGGCAAAATGCTTTATTCTCCAGTGTAAATACCATTTAGCATTTCATGGATGATGCTCTATGAACAATAGTGATAGTCTTTCATTGCCGGCATTACACCTCTTTGTAATCTCAGATTTAGCGATGCTTTTACAATTACTTAGTTGCTGCAAAGGTCAGTTACATTTCAGTTTTCTCACCATTTTAAGTGTATAGCTCAGTTGTATAATTCCCAAGTCAAATACGGTTAGCGACACAAGCTAGTAAACCTTAGCCTAGAAGAGGCAGCAAATTTATTTGGCAGCTAGGTAGGTCTAGCACGGCTCCGTCGGCTTTTTGGTGCTGGGAACACCAAGTATGTCTGACCAATCACAGCGTGAGGGGCGGAGTCCGAAGCCGGGCTACCATGACGACAGAGTTGCGACGGTTCCGTGTTAGAGGTAAACAATGGCTGCTGCTGCTGCTGCTGGCGAACGGCTGTCTTTCCACTCGGCTTTGGCCGCGACTCTTCAAGACTTGAAGTTAACATTTTATTTGAGAAAATAACAAAGAACGGCACTGAAGTCTTTACTCGAAAAGAAATATGTATTCAGAGTTTTGATTAATTACGTAGTCAGAGCGACGGCTCTGACTACGTCACCTTCTTCGTTGCTCTGATTGGTTGTAGCGCTATCCTATTGCGTGCAGAGGGAATTTGAAAGACAACCGTTTATCCCGCCCACACTGCCAATGGAGCTGAGCCAGACCTTACATCTTTCTGATGTGGGTCTGGCCTGCCAGGCTAAGTAAACCTAGCTTGAACTCTCTGTAACTTACGCCATGGACTGCTTGCTATTGTCTGGCTATCTTTTGAAAAGAAAATACCCACTCTAAGTGTGTTATTGTTATCCAAGTGAATACATTTTCGTTACGGTTGTTAATGGAAATGGTACTGTGGTGGTACTGTGGTGGGTTACTGTGTTTAAGGAAGTTCTCACAATTGGGTATTTTTTCAGAGTGTCAAGTTGTCGCTGCAATAGGCTTAGTTCATTCATTTTTACATCACACCTAACCTCATAAACTTTCTTTTTCTGAAGTTAGAGAGAGAGAGAGATGTTTTTAATCCCACACAAAAGGAAACCAGGGTAAATCAGCCAGCCTTTTGGGAATAGGTGTTGGAAATAATGAGCTGTCTGAAACAGTTTTCTGCTTTGTAAGTCGCCCAAAGTTTGTTAGCTAATTAACTTGGGCTCTGCGATTGAAGCAGTGGTTGCGATTGAAGCAGTGGTTGATGCAGGCTACACAATGCACTTATTGAGTAGCCTGCTAGTTTGAATTAATAACGGTGTGTTTTTTTGCGTGTACTTCTTCCCAACATCACAAAATCCTCTTAAAAACAGAGAGAACAAATACAAGAATATTGGCATGGTTAATTGTGTACAAAGTTGTACACAATTAACCTTGTCAATTTGTAACACAATATGTGTACAAACCTGTTTACCATTTGTAACAGATTTAGTACACACACTGGACACTTCATTTGAGTTTGTGTGTGTGAAATGTGCAGTATTGCATGCAACAGGGTGAGATGGAGTTTGCTTTCCTTAACAGGCTAAGGTGGAAACATTTCAACCGGGTGGCAAATCTTAAATTCCTAATTATACCTTGAATTTTTTACCTTTTCATTAAAGACAAAAATGCCTGATTTGGTGCAAACATTTTCAGTAAAATCACAAGGGATTATTTTTTCATTGTCTTACCACAGGTCAATGTTGGTTTGGAATTGCATCGCTAACATTTGTAATGACTAGTTTACTCCAATCGCAAATCCAATCTGAAGTTAATGTACTTTTTTTTTCTCAAAGTGCTTTGATTACAGCTCACCGTGGTGGGGGTGATTAGCACTGCAGCCTTTCGATTGTGAAAACACTTCGTTAATTGCGATGGCCTCATTTGCATCACCCCTCTCCTTTGTGCCTCCTTGTGTGCGTCTTATGCCGGGATCAGACTACACAAATTCAGCCCGATTCCAACATGATTTTGCTGTCGCAGTCAATCTTTCAGCGTCGTGGGCAATTATGAACGTTGGAACGGGCTGTCGTTCCCCGTGTAGCGTGTTACATTGTCCGACATGCACACTGATATTGATTAATTAAATATGAACTCCTCCCTGATACCGGGTAAACATGCCACTTGAAGACGGATTGCGTGGCGGTCACGTGTAGCGTGCCCTGTCTCCAGCCCAAGTCACGGCAAGATTTTATGATGCAAAAATTGCCTAATTTGACATGGTGGCCATCGGGAAAGACAAAAAACGTTGTATAGTCTGATCCTGGATTATGTGTTCCTCCCTCATTTTGAATCCTTCTTCCTCTTCACTCGTTCTCCGTGGTCAGGAGCGTCTCCTGCTGTCTCTGCTGCCAGCCCACATCGCACGCGTGATGAAGGCAGAGATCATACAGCGACTGCAGGGGCCCAACTTTGGCCAGATGGAGAACACCAACAACTTTCACAATCTCTATGTTCAGAGACACACTAATGTCAGGTATGTACATGAACCAACCTTTTTATTATTATTATTATTTAAAGAAAGTCAGAAGTTTATATTCAAAAGAAATCCAGAAAATAACAAGATCATTTCGATGCCTCAGAGAGTTTATACTTAAAGGACAATACCGGTCTGGGTTATTATCTCATCGATCGTAACCGTCTCTCGTGGATTCACTAAACCCATGGTTACAATGGTTTAATCTCCCAGTCCAGGATTGTCCTTTTAATCTTCTAATTATTGTGGAATTATAAATAATACAGTGTAACGTATTCATCAATGAATTCATCATTCATTCATGGTGATATTCATTCAGTGTTAATATCAGATATATTTTTAGATATAGATATATTTTCTGTATATATTTTTTGTAGTTTTCGCTCTTATTTACATTTTCTTGTATCCTTTTTTTAATGTCTACTACTGTCCTGTACTTTCTGCGGTGACACCCAAATGTCCCACCTGGGATTAATAAGGTAGCCTACCATCATATCATATCTGTATCTCTCCAGTATACTGTATGCTGATATAGTGGGGTTCACCCGGCTGGCCAGCGACTGTTCCCCAGGAGAGCTGGTGCACATGCTGAACGAGCTGTTTGGCAAATTTGATCAAATTGCCAAGGTAAGCACATTGCTGCAAGTAAAGAATAGCCTGTTGTTTACCTCACCGTGTTGTTATCGGGCATTTCACAAATACATTCAAGAAAGCCAATAATACTAATCTGCCTCTAATTTGTAATTAGAGGCAGAAAGTCAAATTATCATTTAGATGTGCAGTGTCCTTTTAGAGTTGTTTTTTTGTAAACATTTTGCAAAGTTGTTAAGATTAATGTTCCTCTTCGAAATAGTGATAATTTATCCACTTATTTATCAGACTTTACTTTTATGAAAACATAGGTTTTTTTGATTGTGAATGGATTGTTTTATTAATTTTTCTTGTTTTTCTCAGGAGAATGAATGCATGCGGATCAAAATCCTGGGCGACTGCTACTACTGTGTATCGGGACTGCCAGAGTCACTGTCCAACCACGCCAAGAACTGTGTCAAAATGGGTCTGGACATGTGCGAGGCCATCAAGTAAGCATTTTGTTGTTGCTTATCTCTCTTTTTCCTTCCAACGATTTCATCTAGTATTATAACACTAATTTGATCATCACAGACATACATCTGCTAGTATTTTTGTCTTAACGCTGTATCTCTGACTATATGTCATATATGTGTTTGCATGGCTAACAGCCTCTTACGAATAGAATAGTTGGAGAAAAACATACAGTGCTTTGCCCCTTTGGACCTGTAGTATTATGGGCTGCATCTGCAACAACGCTGTACTCTCACTGGTATGGTTGAATGAATATTTTATTTGAATCGCTCAGAAAGAGGCAGAGAGATAGTGGGGGGAGAGAGAGAGAGAGAGAGATATATATATATATAGAGAGAGGGTGTATCTCTCTGTCAATCTTTGAATGAGTGTAGGTTATTGTTTATTACTTGAGAACAGACTAGCACTTTGGACCATAATGCTGCTACTAGTCACGGGTCAATATATTAAACCACTACATCACTGCATCATCGCAAGTGCATTGGAGTAACGTCGAATAAATGGGAAAAGCCACACAGGTCGTTTGTTTGTCTGTGGAGTGTCACCTTTTCATCACCTTTATATTGCAGGGTCTAAATAACTCATCAGTTGTTTTCATCACACACACTACAGCTCTACTGTCAAGCCTGATTGTTGTTCCAGTTTTACTACCTAGTAAGCCCACTGGGTTTTTCACAGCGTTGTGGATGATTCACCATCATATGCCTCTGTAGATAGCCAGTGGTGAACTTAAATCAATTGATTTTTATTTTTGGACGAGCGTTCGATTTTTATGATCGCAACGAGGGGGATGTCGGGCGTAACGGCAAGAAAGTTCATAAAAAGGAAGGGTAAATGTATAGAATAAGATACACAACATATACACAACGCCAATAATGGTAAATATCTACAGGGAATCTTAAAGCCATAATAATGAAAAACAAAATGAAACGACAAGAAGATATAATGTTATTAGTTTTGATACTCCTAACAACTGATATTTTTTGTGAGTTCAGAACGAGACGTCGTAGTGCAGGTACATACAGACAACACATCCGCAGTCGATGTCTTGGTTGCAAGACGATGGAATGAGCAACATAAACTGGCTTATAGCACCGTGAGAGTTCGGTGCAGCTATTCCAAATTAGAAGGAGCTCGCTGTGCTGAACTTGGTACATTTTAATGATGGTGACATGGGAATTAATTCACAACAGCGGAGTTTGACCTAGTAGACCTTAAAAAAATAAATACTTATATATATATAGCAGTATAGCATCACAAATTTAATAATGGAAGCAGCCTTTAAGCAATCCAGTGTTCCTATGATTCTCAAGAGTCTTATTAGGCATGTGGATGTTAGGCAGCCATAAATTAACAAGATCTTGAAGTGACTGGAAGGGGATGTTTCCACTTTGCTTCTGACCACATTCATTTAGGGATTACGCACCGACGTATCTCAAAAAGGCTGCAAGCTACAGAATATTAAACTGCAATAACGTTTTTAATTGCAGAGCCTGAAATGTTTCAAACTAGTGATCAAAAGGACTTCCACTCTTCCTTTTTCCTCCCTTATTGATCAATGTGAAACAAGTTATGGATGTATGGAGAAAATAGTGAAGGTTGTGTTTGACGCTGTGTGATGAGATGAAAGGGGAAAGCCCTTACAAGTGTTATTTGACTTTATAAGCCGGCTTTGAGATGCAGTAGATATTAGTAGCATAGTATAGCATTGAATATTTTTCAAACATTTGATTGAAGTGTGTGTGTGTGTGTGTGTGTATTGGATACATTGCATTATCCCCTTTGCTTTAATAATGTACCCCCTCTAAATTTTCAGCCAAGAACCACTTACACTAGCATTTCACTTAGCATGTCACTAACATTTTGGGGAGGGAAAAAAATGATAATGAAAATAAATAACGTATGTGCATGTTATTTGGTGTAAACGTAAATGAGTGGTGCAAATACAAATATATAAATACATATTTAATCAGATTTTATTAAGGTGGTATTCAGATTCAACTAATTGTATTATTATAACAGTGGCATTATTTATACAATTGTTCATAACCAACATTAGAACAACAAAAAGTTAGAATAGAAAAACAATTTAGAAATATATACATTTTCCAAGTACCCCCTGTAATCCTAGGACCCCGAGGGGGACACGTACCCCCATTTGAGAAACACTACTTTCCGATTTCAAATCACAGCTCCTGCAACATCTCGACCAGCAATGGCAATACTACTTACTGCAACTGAACTACTACTTTATTAAAGTGCCTGCTTCTTAAAAATGCCTGCTGTGGAGCCTTTTACACAGCACACATATAGCTACTCAATTTTCTTTATAGGTACACAAAGGGACGCAAATGTGCAAGCGATCCGAATGTACACAAACTAGAGTTGACCCCCCCCCCCCCCCCCCCCCAACTCTGTCATGGGGGAGGTTTGGTTATGTGAGTTATGGTTCGTCAGCCATATTGCCAGTCTATTTTCTTTTGCCATTGTCAGTCAAAGCGCCTACACAGTGTTTAGTATAGTCCAATGATGAAAAGTGCACGGTAACGTACACATGTTAGAGAAGGCGGTGTTTTGAAAGCCTCCTTTGTAGGCAACAACAAACACAACAAAGATGATGCAATCGAATGATATAATAATGATATAATATAGTATAAACAACACATCCACAAGCACATCTCTCTCTCTCTCTCTCTCTCTCTCTCTCTCTCTCTCTCTCTCTCTCTCTCTCTGTGTCTCTGTCTCTCTCTCGCTCTCCCCCCCCACACACACACACATAATTGCATTTGGGCTCAAACAGGATCTTGTTCAAATGGTGTTAATTCTCAGATGGAGTCCCCTTGGGGACGTGTATGTCTTTAGTATACCTTCAGCATTAGCTGTGTTAGTGTCACTCTGTGACCCGAACTACCGCCGGGCAAACACAACCCCACCGGAGGAGGGGGACATGACAAGGACGCAGTGTGTGTGCGTGAGTGTGCTTTGCGTGCGTGCATGCGTGTGTGGCATTACGGGGCAAACAGAGAGCAAAGTCTAAGTTACGGATAACGGAGTTAAAAGCAAATAGAGCGGGACGGAGATATAAATGGTTTACGCACACACCGTTCACCCTGCCACACTGTCTGTAAAGGAAGGAGAGTTGAAGTAGAGTTAGGTTGCTGGTTGTTGTTGTTGTTGTTGTTGTTTTTGTTGTTGTTGTTTGTCTGTTGTCTGTTGGTCTGATGCATCTTTGTTTTGTCTGGTTGTTTCTTTAATGGCCGCCTGGATCCACAGTCACGTTTGCTTCCCTATTGATCTGTGTGGAGATAATTATGCTTGAACTTTTAAGAATATGACACATGATACCGATGATGTCACTGCTGCCGAATGAGACATGCACCCACACACGCACAGGCGGGCGTATGCGTGCTCAAAAAAACTTAGATTTCCTACATCTCCTACACTGTATACATTTGTACATGAAGAGGTGAGTGAGGGCATTACATTGAATTCAAATTGAATAGTTTGCATGTGGGAGTCATAGGGATGTGGGTGTGTGTGTGAGTGTGTGTGTGTGTGTGTGTGTACATGCGTGCATGCATACATGCGTGTGTGCAACTGCGTATTATGGAAGTGAAATATTACTTCCTTCTTATTCCACTGTGACCTGACCTGTAATTGAGCGCTAAGCACGTCTGTCAGCCAAATAATAATATCTGCAAACAGCATTCTGGAAGAATCTACGCGTGTAACAAATCAGACCCCTTATTGATCGTTTGACACCCACCACCACACATGTTACACACAAGTTAATCTAGCTTGATCTAATCTTGTTTGATAGACTTCCTGGGTACGATTATACTGTTGTGCCTCTAGCTGTTTACAACTAAACAACGAGAGTGGGTGTTTATATTGCACTACATTTCTCATTTGACTTTAGGTGCGAGCATGTTCTCAAACTGTATTGTATTTACTGCTTGTTAGGCATGGCCTAACAATAATGATTATTGTTATTATTAGTAATAATGATAATAATACACAGCTCCAATCGTCCAATGTCAATTTCTTCCTGTCCTCTCTGCAGCATGGTGGAGAGATGCTTCCTGACACACCAGCCTTGATCTTAGAGGAGGATGGAGAAAGAGACACTAGTCTCTAGATTAGTGAGGCTAGGGCAGTCTGCCGGGCGTCTGCTGTGCATATTGTGGACACGCAGGGACAGCCACGTACGCCGCCAGACACTTGCATATGTATGCAATGCACTGTACTTGCCCACTTGATTGCATGCCCAATGTGTGCATACATGCAGTGTATACGCGCACACACACGCACGCACGCACGCGCGCGTATTCCTTTTTAAGCACACAGCGAGTGGAGCAACCAGACCTTAATAGCTGGTATCCTGTGTTTAAGTCTGACCTTTCGGGCTGAACTTTATCTGCATCTGTTGCTAGGTGATGGTTAGTATGTAATTAATATGATACTGTTGGGACTGCAGAGAACTCTTGACTGGTTACAATATGGGAAAAGGTCAACTGGAGTCCCACTCCTACTATGACTTAATAGGTCATATTGGCCATTGAGATTAGCTTTGTGTAAAACGACGAAGACAATGTCACATCATTATTCCTTGTTTGGCTTGGAGTTGTGTTGAATGTTTTATGCAAGGCTTAATACAAGACTCATTGGAATAATATTTTGTGACTGGATACATAAAGATATTCCCCGTTTGAACCAGCCAGAGGCGTGTTGGTCAATGAAATCCAAACAAACACAGACAAGCATCGAAAATAAAGAAGAATTGGCGAGTTTGGCTCTCTTGTGGAGTTGTAATTAGTCACACAGTGATTAACCTTGTTTCTTCGTAAGGGTCGATTGTCTCTGCATAGCAATTTGGAAAATGAATGTCATTGAACAAGGTCTCAGGTAAGATAGTGGGTAGGATGACAGTGGCTCAAACCCTATATTCTACGCATGCAGATTTAGTTAAACAGGGTGAAACTAATGGTGTGATTAATGTCAATGGTCACTGTCAATTTACCATTCAACATTTTTTCAAAAGAAATATGAATGTTTACATTATTATCTATTGTGCACATTTTTTTTTAAGTCTTCATTGATGAAGGCAAATAAATCATGTTCATTTTGAGAAGAAAAAGTGACTGAATATACGGTCTATACATAAAAATATGTACAGTACATTCTTTATTCCATGTATTGAACAATTAATTGTACAACCATTTACATGGAGCAGAAGCTGATGCCCTGTTGCTCTGTAATCAAAATGTTGGTGTGTTACAGGAAAGTTCGAGACGCCACTGGCGTTGACATCAACATGCGTGTTGGAGTGCATTCTGGGAATGTCCTGTGTGGTGTGATCGGCCTTCAGAAATGGCAGTATGATGTCTGGTCACATGATGTCACGCTGGCCAATCACATGGAGGCAGGAGGTGTACCAGGGTGAGACAGCTGCTAATCATCACCCCCATTGCACTCAAACTGTTTGGGGTCCCTAAATGCCAAACATGCCGGCTGTAATAAAGGATGTCATTTTCATGAAGTGGTTTTACACATGCACGTGTTGGCCTGCTGTAGCATTTAATCTTGAATAAAAAAAAGTGGATGTAAAGACCATAACCACAACAACGAGTATTTGGAAAAGGAAAATCACTCAATTTGCATCAATTTGTGTCAGTCACATGACCAATAATGATGTGTGCGTGGGTCAGAAGTCAGCCCGAGATCCCTATTAACTCACACATTCATTTTTAATGGTGGCAGTTATGGGAGCCAGCTATTAAAGTGACATCACCGCGTGTGTTTTTCCTGCCAGGCAAGTCCACATCACCTCCGTAACGCTGGAGCACCTGAACGGAGCGTACAAGGTAGAGGATGGAGACGGGCAGGAGAGAGACCCCTACCTGAAGGAGCATGGGGTCATCACCTACCTGGTCATCAACCCAAAGGTGACCACACAATAATATTCCCCTTCCTAAAATGTTATTTCTTTGCTGGGATTTCCGCCAGGTGTTCTGAAACCAATCCCAACGGCCAAACCTGACCCAAAGCATGGAAATATACCTTCATGTCATGAACTCTTTATTATGAATTATTATCACACAGCTCTATTTCGGCATGCTACGGCCTGTTATGAAGCAGACCGCCGCTATGAACAACAGACCGTTGCTATGGACGCCAACCGATTCCAACCATAAATTTAGCGGAAGCAATGGTCATTTTTTGTTCACGTCGGGGTCCTGCATCGCCCTGTCAGGGTTTATGTAAGGGATTATCCCGCTTATACTATGGCCGCTTGTGAATCATTAAAAATATAAATGTGTTGATTCATATTTTGGGGTAATACTCAAAATTACTTTTTGTGTGCCTGTAAACAAACGGCAAATGACCGGAGAGATATATAGGTCTGACTAATGTCTGGGTCTGACTAATGCCTAATATCAGTTAACATGAGATTCATATGGAATGTGGACGTTACCTTAGTAACAACCTGGCAACGTTACCTTATTACCCCAGTAAATAGAGATGATCTTAGTAACGACATGGCAGCAATACCTTATTACTCCAGTAAATAGAGATGATCTTAGTAACGACATGGCAGCAATACCTTATTACTCCAGTAAATAGAGACAACCTTAGTAACGACATGGCAACGTTACCTTATTACTCCAGTAAATAGAGATGATCTTAGTAACGACATGGCAACGTTACCTTATTACCCCAGTAAATAGAGATGATCTTAGTAACGACATGGCAGCAATACCTTATTACTCCAGTAAATAGAGACAACCTTAGTAACGACATGGCAACGTTACCTTATTACTCCAGTAAATAGAGATGATCTTAGTAACGACATGGCAACGTTACCTTATTACTCCAGTAAATAGAGACAACCTTAGTAACGACATGGCAACGTTACCTTATTACTCCGGTAAATTGAGAGGTGCAGGAATGAGTCGTAAAACTTGGAAATCCGTTAGCATTTTGGCACTTCTGGTTCCCTCATCTCGAAGTCAATGGGTTTTTTGAATGGGTTTTTGGTTAGATGCCTGAAATAAGATCTGTGGTTAACACAATCTTAAGAGATTGCCACATTTTGGTCTACGACATAAGATACATCAGTAAATACCCCACTCGTGCATTTTGAAGCTTTTACATGTCTTAACAAACTTCTGGCGATGGCATTTATGCTTCAAAAATCATAAAAGTAGTGTTCATTGGTGAAGATTATCTTGCTTAACAAAACGTGAGTATCATAAACCTTTGTTTGCCACAAAGCTTATTTTCTGCAATAACGCAAAATCCGATGGGAAAAACCCATTGGCTTTTTGTCGAGGGGCGATGTTAACTTCTGGGTTGGCCTACAAAAATACGTCATCCCTGCACCACTCTATAGAGACGATCTTAGTAACGACATGGCAACGTTACCTTATTAGTCCAGTAAATAGAGACAATTTTTTAGACTGGTGATAAGACATCATAGACGTGCATGTTATCAAAAAAAAATCCACATCCACCAACATCCTCTCCAGCCAATCAGAATTGAGTATTCACCCGGGCCATGGTATAATTTACAATAATGACCGGCTCGTTGTACATTATCCCTTTTTATAATAACTATAATGGTGGTATTATTGTTGACATCATGTTCAATTGTTTTTCACCATCCGCTTCCTCCCTCGCCATCCGTCCATCCGTCTATCTGTCTGTCCAGGTGGAGCGCTGGAGCCCGCAGCACCATTACCGTCCACGCCACACACTGGACAAGATGAGGGCCTCGGTCCGCATGACCCGCTACCTGGAGTCCTGGGGGGCCGCCAAGCCCTTCGCCAACCTGCACCACAGGGATAGCATGACCAATGAGAACGGCAAGATCAACACCGTTGTGAGTATGCCCGCCTGCCGCCCGTCCTCAGTCTCTAGCGAGGGAATCGGAAGAAAAGGACATAGCACCAACTCACATAAAGGCTGTTGAATTAAATGCCTTTTTTTTATAGAAAAAAAATAATGCTCTGAGCAGTGTTGTTTCTTTTGCCCGTGTTGCCGTTATTATATCCTTACTGAGGGAAGTACAAAATTGAGAGCATGATTGTAATGTTTCTCTTCAGCCAATTAAAAAAGCCCACAACAGCTCCGCATGAGCTAAACCCCAATCTCTCTCTCTCTCTCTCTCTCTCTCTCTCTCTGTCTTCGTGACGAAAGGATGTGCCAATGGGGCAGTACCATTTCCAGAGGAGATCAGAGAGGTAAACTGCTGATTTTACAACATCTCCCCATGAACCAAGGGGAGAGGATTATTCTCTTCCATGCACCCCTGTTTCCACTCTGAACAGACGTTTGGCTGCGTTGGTGTCAGCAGACACGTGCTGCAGACAGGGTTGCTGGCGGCTAAACCGATGTGAAATCACAAGAATGTCTTTGTTCTCTGTCTTCTCGTTGCACAACAAAGAACAAAGTCTCAGAAGAAGCGCTTCGAGGAGGAGCTCACGGAGAGGATGATCAGGACGTTTGACGGCATCAATTCTCAGAAGTAAGCATTATGGGAGATTTATGATGCTTTGTAAGATTGAACCGAAGACAAAATACTTGGGAGGTGCTGCTTCTGATGACGCTGTGCGGCTGAATGTGTTTGATTAAATGGAAGCTACTAACTCATTAACTAGTGTACAATATAAAAACACTCACAATTCCCTAACCTATTTATACAAAAGGTAATTAATAGATGAGGTTGTAGCTCTCACTTGTTATCAACCCCAGAAAAATACATGTCCATGCACATGTTCCAATCTCAATTCGTTCACCCACACGTTTTTTTTTTTTTTTGTCTCCACATTATTTTTGCTGTGTTCTTCCAGACAATGGCTGAAATCCGAAGACATCCAACGAATATCATTATTCTTTCACAACAAGTCCTTGGAGAAGGAGGTAAGACACACACGCAGGCAAGGCTGGCAGCAGCTCGGCGTTCCGGTTTGGCACAGACGCTTCAAGGGAAAACCCTGGAGCATATTGTTGCCCACACCCCCACTTCCCTTGAAACTTGTCTTGGCACATCACAGGCTTAGCTGCCATCTACCGAGTAAAACACAGTTAAAGTGAGCTGTTGAAGTTGAGGCAAAACATCGGTTCTCGGGGGGGTGACCTTTTTTTCTTTTTCCTTTTCAGTACAGAGCGACGACTTTGCCGACCTTCAAGTACTACGTCACCTGCGCCTGCCTCATCTTTTTCTGCATCTTCATCGTGCAGATCCTGGTCCTGCCAAAGTAGGTGTGCTCTGTTTTTTTTCAGCCAAAGATGATGAATACGATGAGTCGGGTGACAGATTCGCCAGGCTCGTCTTTTATATATGTTAAGAAGACACCTGGATCATCACTAGATCTACATCTGCCACCACTGTATGTTATGCTTTTGTTTCAGAACGACGATCTTGGGGATCTCCTTTGGGATGGCTTTTCTCACGCTCTCGCTTATCCTCGTCATTTGCTTCATTGGACACTTCCTGGTGAGCAGTTTGCTCTGGCCAATCAAACAGCTCCGCCCATTGTGTGAAGTTGTTGTGCATGACACGTGCTACACTCTGTGAACATCTGGTACCATCCATCCACATTAAAATAGATACAACCTGCTAGCCAAGTCACATAATTAACATGATCAACAAAGTCTGCCAAAAGGTCTGACTTCCAAATATAATTAACAGCAGAAAAATGTTTCAGGAAACAACAAACCCATACCCCTCATCTAACACACAGCTGGCTTGCATGTTGTCGCTAGCCACAGTTCAATCACATTCTTTTTTGTCCCACGCCACCCGTTTTACTTCCAAATACGCCATAATGTGGATGGCGAGATACTCTTCAAATGCCATTTCTTGTTATCTTTAAAGGGTCAGCTTGGGGTTTCAGCTGCCCTACCGATCCCCATTCCTCATAGCACAGAAACAGGGAGAGAGGGAGAGCAGAATGAAACCAAAGACAGATAAAGTTGGGGTGGAACAGCGGAGATAAGATACAAGCCAACGTCAGCCTCAGGCGGCAACAGAATGACTCATTCTTCTCCAACAATGATCAGTCTCTAGTTAACTGGCTCCCGTGAGAGGGATTCTGCTACTTTGCTCGTTTAACACATTGCCCAGAGCTGCAAAACTGAGAGTTGAGAGACTCTCTGCTGCGTTTTGTCTTTCTGGGTGTTTTTCTCTGCTTCACCTTCTTATTTACAGACAATAGCTGTCACATCTATTTATCTATCTATCTATCTATCTATCTATCTATCTATCTATCTATCTATCTATCTATCTATCTATACATTTATACATCTTTACATCTATACATCTATACATCTATCTATACATCTATACATCTGTGTGTGTGTGTGTGTGTGTGTGTGTGTGTTCTTCAAGTCAAACAAAAGTTTTTTTGTTTGTCCTAGAAAAAAAATAAGAGTTCAGAAGGGTGACAAATCAAGCCCTATTAACTTGACAGGACACCGTACACATTCAGACAGTCACTCCATTTATTTAATTTAAATAAATATTAGAAGACAACCATATGCCACACTGTCACTATAGGGCTGCATTTCTCTCAGACTCAAATAACGGTGAAATATTCACTGCTGTTTTCTCGTCCTCTATGTTACGGCTCTATAAGGACTGCTCAGAGATGATCGGGCAAATGATTCATGCGCTAACTATAATTATCTACCACAGTCAAGAGACTCGGCAGCCACAGGCTGGGTCAGACACTGGAAAAGCAGTTGTCCTTAAATGGGCCTGCTCAGAATTGAATTGTTGGAGCTCAAGTGAGTTGACATTTCAGGGCCACTCGGTAAATGTACATTTTACGCACCGAGAAATTATTATAATCCACTTATGATAAACATTTCAGTGGTGCAATTAATTCATTAAATTGAATAGCCAGAGTGCCAAAACAGTGAGTCAGAAAGCTTTTGCGTCCTACTTTATGTTTCCATTTACTAATGGAAGCCAACTGGGAAAATAGAGAGGGGTAAAAGGAAAACTCCTGAAAGTGTGAAAACCAGATGCTCTTTTGGGAATAATGTGTGCCCATTTTCCTCCACACAATATTTGACATTGACTGCACTGGACATAACACACTATTACTGTCTGCAAGTTCAAATGTAGTGACACATTGAGCATTGTGTCAATTAGACAACACTTATTGTTCATAGTATCGGTTATGCAAAAGACTATTTTTGTCCAATTAGAAGATGACTCCTTTATTATTAATTATTGGTGTGTCAATGGGGCATGCTTTTCTGAGAGGGATATTTTCTCTTACTGATGTCCATTTGTGTGTGTGTGTGTGTGTGTGTGTGTGTGTGTGTGTGCACGTGTGCATGTGTTAACGTGTGTGTGTATGTGCAAACCTGTGTGTGCGTGCGTGAACATGTGTATGTGCGTGCGTGCGTGAACATGCGTGTGCGTGTGTGCATGAACATGCGTATGCTCACGCGTTTCCCCCACACATGCCCATCCCCACAGCACTGCAGTAAAAGCACGTCGGCCTCGTGGATGTGGTTGCTGCGTTCATCGGGCGTCATCGCTAACAAGCCATGGCCCCGCATCACACTCACCATGACAACCACGGCGCTCATCCTCGTCATGGCCGTCTTCAACATGGTGAGCGCACTGGTGTCCATCGCTGTGAAGCTAATGGTCGCCCCCGGTAACCCCATTAATGCGCGATAGCCTCTCGCTTACCTAATGGACAAGTGTATATTTAAACTGTTAAATGATGTAATGCTGTGGCTACCGGAGGCTGAGGTGGAAAAGGAATGAGACTGATTATAATTTACGTGGAAGACTGAGGAATTGTTGGATTGGATAAAAGTTTAAATCAAGTTTTCTAATGTCTAATGTGAAAAGATGGTGGCTTTATAGTTAGCATGCTATGGTTTAGGGCTATACCCTGAAAGCCGACCAGTGGAATCGTCGTTCAGAGAGCCCCGAGTTGACTCGAATTCTCTCAGTCGAACAATCATTTTTATTTTTATGTGCATTATAATAACTGAATAAAACATGATATATAGACACAGGCATTCCATTACATATTAGTAAAGAGAAAAATAATTATTACAAGATAACTAATGCGTCACAAGGATAAGTATTTTCTGTTAGATCTAATGAGAGACCTTAACATATTAAAAAAAATCTTAAAAGGTGAAAAAACTATCTGGACCGTTGTTTTGTTTGCAATTGATTGGCATGATTGTATGCCACACAAGGATGTAAATACACTATATAAGTCAAGAACTGTTGATTGATCCATCTCGTCCTGATCTTGTCAAACCTTCTTTCGCTTCCGGGTTTAGATCACTTTATCACAGAGCGTGAACACATCGTTCTCGTCTAATATTATGGTTAGGTTCAGCCTAAGGATTAACCTGGTTACCGTAATGGCATGTAAAACATGGCATGTAAAAAAAATAAATGTGTATACATTTATTTACCACAAATCTTCGTGGTAAATAACTATGGTTGTATGTGCCCTGGTTGTATGTGCCTGCTAAAACGTGGCATGACCCCAGAGAAAACCACCTTGTGACGCAATACAATTGCACTTTATTCTAACCTTGTTGAGATCCTCAGGCAGGTGAACAGAACAAAGCGAAGCACTGCTCTTTATCGCAAAAGTTGTGTTCGATTTCCCAGGCAGTTTAACAATGTTTTCTTCTTCTGCTGTGTTTTAAATATTTGGAAGAAGGATACAATGAAATAGAAATCTTCAAGGTTCACTTTTATGTCTTTTTTTTTTTTCTTTACAATTTCTCAACTATTCAAAGGAAATGAGCCAAGACATTGTATTCCTTTGTGCAATTCTGCCATTTTTACTTTGCCTTTTTGTTGTCTGCAGTTCTTCTTGGGGGAGTCTGTGGTGTCTCCTGTTTCGATCTCTAATTCATCCAACGAGACATTTTTTTACCATAATGGCCAACCAATGAGCTCCATTGACAAAAATGGCTTCTACCTACCGGTAAGTTCTGTATATTAAACATATATTGAGTGTGTATCTGTTGTGTTTCTGTTAGCTAATTGAGCTTTATGTGCAGAGTTGTGTTTGGCAAGCCGTTTTAACATGTAATCAGTAGGGCTGACTAGTAGCGATTTAGTTTTCACTAGTCAAAATGACATATCGAAATGTCAAAATGTCATTTGGACTAGTTAAAATGTTAATTTCAGATATAAACTTGTAAAACAATTGTGACATGTTACAAATATACTTTCACATGTAGAAATTACATTTTGACTAGTCAAAACTGATTTACATATATTTTTTATTTAATTATAGATATCAGTATCCTTTTTCACTAGTAAGTATGACAATTATAGATATCTACAACTGAATTTCCACATGTTGAAAAAGGATTGTGACTAGTGGAAATGTAATTTCCCATTTCAGATATCAACAATTGCATTTCCGATATGTCCGACATATCAACAATTGCATTTCCGATATGTGGGCGACATATCATTGAAGTACCACAAAGCCATTGGTCGACTTTTAAATATGTGTCTACCTCATGAATATTCAACACATGTTGGCATGGCAACTGGCGCCATAAATTTGTTTCGGAGTGGAAGAAGTTGAACATGGCGAAGCAGGTGATTATTAAAATCCAACTGAAATGTTTTGCCATTGAACGGGCATATAATCAAGGCGTATGCCCTCTCAGTATTAGAAAGTCCTTCTTGCTCCATGGTTTGTCCTCTTCTTTCTTGACCTTCTCGCTCCATTGTCGCTCTTCATCGTCGCCCAAATTCAATCGTTTTGGATATGTTGCCCAAATTACAATATTCATTTTGGATATGTACGTACGCCATTGAAGATATCTAAAATTACATTCTGACTAGTTATAAAAGGAATTGTAGATATCTCAAATATAATTGTTACTACTACAAATATAATTTTCACTGGTTACAATTGTATTTCAGATATCTGAAATGCAATTCCAGACATCTGTAATGACATTCTTACTAGTTACAATTCCAAACCGATATATTAATAATTATATTTTGACTGGTCAGAATTGAATTTTAGATATCTACAATTCCATTTATGATATCTGTAATGTAAGAACAATTGTAGATATCTAAAATGAACATTGGCTCTAGTAAGTATTTATTTGTTGATAACAACAATTGACATTTCCACTAGTGAGAATTTAATTGTTGATATCAATAATCAACATTTTGACTAGTGAGAAATTAATTGTAGATATCTTTAATTAGAATTGCTACTAGTCAAAATGACATTATGGATATGT
Source organism: Merluccius polli (assembly GCA_030340625.1). NCBI lineage: Eukaryota > Metazoa > Chordata > Actinopteri > Gadiformes > Merlucciidae > Merluccius > Merluccius polli. The sequence goes on from JAOPHQ010002050.1 coordinate 81,399, forward strand.
TGGCTTCGAATTCTAACTCTACAATTGCTATTACCGCTACTGATTAAATGTTAAAACTTGCCATAAATTGTGTGCCGATTTGACCTTATGCACAAATCAAAGTCCCTATATCCTACGGTGGTGTCACTGATTCCTCCCCTTTCTTCCCCTCTTCCTTTATGCTCTTCCTCTTCGACTTAAAATACACATATGATGTGTCAAAATCTAAAGATATCCTACTAATCTACTCAAGCTCTCGTCTCTCTTAAACTCTACATTTGCTGAAGGCACTTCTGCTCGCTTCCTAGCTTCTCCGCCGTGGCTCATGTTCCCAGCAGCAGTGAGGGGGAGTTATTGGGCCTCTGTGTCACTAGGGTGGCGGTCTGTTCCTAAACCCTGTGAGGCTTCTCCAGCTCCCTCTGGATGGTGGTGGAGGTGTTGTTGCCACCGTAGACTGGATAAAATAGGTTGTCGCTCGTTTTGCATGTCTTGCATGGCATCTGATGAATCATTTACAACATGATGCTACAAGATGTGCTGCTTAAATGGCCTGTTTCTACTTCGGAGTACACTGCACATATTTTGTCTTAGTACTTTGATGGGGACTGAAAGTCCTTCTGCATTTTCTGCAAACATGTCTGCTCTTTGTGGCGGCTTGCCACTGAGATATCAATGATGGCGTCCAAACTATTTTCATTCATAGATTTGCTTTGTTTTTAGCTCATTGCCTACTTGGCATGCAACATAGCTTTTTTATGGGCTGATGAGCTGCAACTGTTTCAAGGAACGATTTGCTCCACCACTTCTCTCGGGACGAGGAGGGTTGGGCCCCAGCGCTTTTCTTGGTACCTTTATGATCACCAATTTAGGATTGTGATGAATGTATTGTCTAAACCAGCTACTCAGTCATATTAGCTATGAGTTTAGATGGGAGCTTATTTGGCCTCTTAACGTCTCTTGACCTGCACCATAACTGTTTTCGAGCACATATTAATAAATGATAACTATGCCTACTAGCATTGTGATTGCATTCCCTCCAGAATTGAGTCTGTTAGTGTTTCCAACTTGCCGAACATTCGCCCGCCTAGCATGCATTTGAGTCTACCGGTATTCACTATTTTAACTAAATTATTTTCTCATTAAACCGTAATTTGAACGGTGTTCAAACGTCATTGAAATTTGCACAAAAGGCTGATTGCCTTTAATATCAAGACTCGATGACACTTTGCTGAAATATGCTTTTAATATTAACAACATATAATTCTCTCCCTTCCTCTTCTATCCCCCCCCCCCCCCCCAGTACTTCATCTATAGTTGCATCCTGGGCCTGATCTCGTGCTCGGTGTTCCTGAGGATAAACTACGAGCTGAAGATGCTCATCATGCTGACAGCCGTGGTGGTTTACAACATCATCATACTGCAGACCCACGCGTCCCTGCTGGATGAATACAGCACATTCCTGTACAGGACCGAGACCCTAGACAGGTGAGCGGGCGTGAGACGGATGAGGGAGGGAGGGGGAGAGAGAGCGAGAGAGTGTGGGGGGGGGGGAAGAGAGAGAGAGAGAGAGATGATTTAGGAGAGGCACAGAGACATTAAATGGCGTGTGTGTGTGTGTGCGCTAGTGTGTGTGTGCACGTGCCAAGCAAACATTTCTCTTTTTGATCGATGCAATGTCACGGCGGCACACACAGCGGTGCTTGATCAAACAAGAGTCCACACTCTGTATCAATCGGGCCACCTGACCCTTCACACGCAGGGCCCCACCCCCACAGCAGAGGCCCTCGTCTCCTCCTGTCTAGCCATCCTCACTGTGTCGTCAGGCGTCAATTATTTTCCTTCTTACCCTTGAAAGAAACCCTGGAAAAAGTTAGCGTGATTTGAATTCGGCATCTAACCAAACATTGACTCTGCCAATGCAGAGCAATGATTCCCAAGACCATGAATAAAAAGGATGTGGTCTTCTGTACTGCCAAGCTCAATGGCCGTACATATGCGGTATTCCATACCCATCCGAAACTACTTGACGTATCAGCATAATGACCTGATCTGTCGCAACATGTAATTGTGCCAGCAGTGGAACAACTGCAAAAAGGTGTATTCGTCACTTATAGGTATAGTCAGTCAAAAGTCACACTTTTTGTCAAATTCGGTGAATATCTCCTCCCGGTCCGCTAGCTGTCCGTTCTATGTGTGCGGTGAAAATAAAATCTGGTGTTTACACACAGCCCAGGCTCTGTAAATGGGAAACAAACAAAGTGCCAGCCAATCGGCAGCAGGCGGCTTTCGGGCTTGGGCACAGTGGAGGGAGAGACGAGATGTAGGGCGGGGTGGGTGGGAGTGAGCAGTAGGAGCGAGAGTGATGATAAATCTGACGGGAGACTGACGGGAGTGTGTATTTGCTTTGGTGGTGTTGAGTACTAATATCAACAATCTTTCCCCAGAATCGCTGTCTATACCTTTAAGATGCTGAAATACGCTGCTGTCACTCTGACTCTGTTAAGCATAAAAGAACATATCTCCACCTAACCTTTCCTAAATGTTCTGATGTATGACATATTTAGAGAAATTCCTGAAACACCCAGCGACGGCAGTGATAAGGTTGTCGGCTGAAACGTGGAGCGAAAAACGTCAGAAAACCTGTTTGCCGCTAATACCAGATGTTGTCCACCTTATCTGACATCCTCGTAACGGTCCAGTCTGTAATCTAAGACCACAGTCTTCGTCTCCCTATAGCCTGAGAAGGGAAGAGACTGCCTTTTGGTCCCCCTAAGGTCAATGAAATGTCAACATAATGTCACTGCCAACACTGGGACGAGCCGTGTGTGTGTGTGTGTGTGTGTGTGTGTGTGTGTGTGTGTGTGTGTGTGTGTGTGTGTGTGTGTGTGTGTGTGTGTGTGTGTGTGTGTGTGTGCGCGCGTGTGCGCCGCACCACACATGATCGAATGCATGCAGACCAGGGCCATACAGAAGTCGTAACAGCCATGAATATAAAAGATAACCTTGTGTTGGCCATCGTTTAAACGCAGCGACCCGGACCTACCTTGTCTAACGTTCCTTGTCACAGTTTGTGAACAACTATACGAGGATGAGATGGGAACACCTTGGGGTGAGCTGTGGGAGAGACGGTGAGAGAAAGAGGGAGAGAGATGATTTTGTTCTGAGACCTAAGGACACTGTCTAACACCAATCGTGGTGTTACAAGAGTGTGATACAAATGATTGCTTGATTTGCCAGGAAAAACAAAACGGCACATTTTCAACTGCCTCTATGGGGTGTTCCTCTTTGTTGACACTTCAACTCCAAGCACAAAGATTTATGTGCGATTTAGTTGTGTTCTTTATATTTCTCGGTTTTTTCCCATTTGTTTTCTTGAACATAATCGATGAGCTGGCTGGAAACTCTAATCATTGGGGTGAGTCAGGTGTACACAAATACTACTGAAAATACTGTGTGTGTGTGAGTCGATGGCTGGTTTAAAGCAGCCTCCCCTGGCCCGAGTCGGATTGATTAGACTCGTGGGCTGGGTGAGGCTGCACGCCTGTGGTGCATGAGCAGTCATGGCATCCAGGATAAACCAGATATCACCCACACACACGTCAGAAGATCAACACTGGTATACATGGAGATCTCTACTTTTTTGTATCATGTTTATTGATACCCTTAACATGCTGATGTAATTGAGACAATTTTGTAGTAACAAAAATTGATCTGATAGACCTCATATTGGCCAAGTTATTATACCGATACGCCAAGTGCTAATATTTTAAAAGGTCATTTTACATTGTTTGGTGCATGGTTGCTCTTACTATTAAATATGTGTGGACAGAAAATAATGAGTATCACTATGAGTTTAGTCATGCTCCTCCTGAGCTAGCCAGGAATACTGATACCTGAAAATGACATCCGTGTCAGAGCAAAACCCAAGTAACAGCCCTAATAGCGTGGAAAGGGGCGCTCTGTTAACCAATCATGTGACTGCAGGCTTTGGACTGCTGACTTTGATTATCTCTGGGATGTCATTTTTTTTTCTCGTTCTTGCTCTGATGCTGTCATTCTCCAGTGGACCTTTTTCTATTTCTTGTTATTATTTTTCTTCCTTTATAACTGTCACTTATAACTGGTAACACTTTATAATAACATTCAGTCATAAGTCATTTATAAGCATTTAGTTAACTCATCATTAACAAAACATACATTTGTACATTATTATTAAGTGCTGTATTAAAGGGCCCCTATTTTCCCACCGGGTGTGATTTTGATTATGTCCAAATCGACCCTCTAGTGACATCACAAGTGGGAGTGTCCACTCCGATGTGTGAAGGATAGATCAACCTACCAGCCTACCCAGTGGACTGCACCAGGCTGATCTAGCCATCATACATCTGGGTGGACACACCCACTAGATTTTGACATGGCTTGTAATGGCTAATCAACATCACACTTGGGTGTAAAATAGAGGACATAGCACTTATTAATCATTTACAAATGTTTATTAATGTTTTGTTAATGATTAGTTCATCATTAACTAAAGGCTTATAAATACATGTTTTGTTAATGATTAGTTAATTATGAACTAAAGGCTTATACATTACTTACGACTGAACGTTATTAAAAAGTGTTACCGCATCTTTTCATGTAGTTCTTCCTAAGTTTCTTTCTCACTCATTTTCACTTTCGCATTTTTCTGTACGCCTATCTCTGTGCCGTGTGAAACTAGCTGTCTAACTCGCCGTCCTCTTCCTCCTCCGTAGGCCTGGTGTTCTGAAGGACCTGAAGACAATGGGCTCTATCTCCCTCTTCATCTTCTTCATCACCCTGCTTGTGCTCGCCAGACAGGTGGGTCCACACAGCATGACTAGTCTGCTGCTATCGTTCTCATCTCCACCCATCCACCTAGGCAACCCTGACATCCACCGTCTGTGCCTTATTTTAACTGTGCATCCATTATTTTTGTGACATCGACAAAAAGAAATTAAAAAGGGAGCACAAATGTGCCTTCTTTTTTATTTGTATTTTGTGATTTGGCCTGTTAATCGGCGTTAACTAAAAAAAAATACAGACCATGGTATATAAAAGAATAGCATCGCTTCACTTCAGCTGCAGTAGCCAGAATGTCAGAAATCTATAAAGTTGTGACCTTCCAAAGAGTAAACCTCTAAATAGAGTCGGAAAACAAAGTCTTAAAGTCCCTGGTCAGCCAAATCCAAACGGGGACATTTGTTCATAAATTAAAGTTTATGTTGTATAAGTCATCACCGTTTGACAAAGAAAATGTCCTTTTTACTATGATAAAATGTTTCTCTCTCATCAGAGATTCCTCAAGGATTGACTGGGCATGGCAGTGATATGGTAGGAGCGGCCCAACCAGGTCTAACCAGTTAGCAAGCAAGTGCCATTCTGGTTTTATTCAGCATTATATGTTAGCAGTATTTTAAAACACCCTTTTATAACATATATTTTTTACAAGGACACGCACAAAGCGGGCATTGACAAAGTGGTTCTGAATGTATCCGAACAACCAGGAAGGAGACATTGAACATTTTGACACTGTTTTTCAAAAACTGTGTCACTCATAACACAAATTATGGGTCTGCTTACGTACCAGTTAGATTTATCTTTAATAATTATGTCTCCATTTTGGGAGCATAGGAGCATTGGCATGTAAGTTATTATGTTGGTAGTAATGGTTTTTTGGTCATTGTTTAGTAATTAATCATGAAATAATTTGTCATTATGGGAAGAGATTGTTGTGTTTGAAACTGCCGCAGCACTTCTCATGTGAGACGTAGCAAAGCAAAGTTTAAAAAAAAAATTAGCCTAGGTTATGGTACATTGACATTTATTGAAGATTTTACAGTACTACAACTCTCTTGAGTCTTCTCAATATGGTGGAGTATCCCAACAAATAATCCCATGATTCATTCTGATGCCCTATATGCATGTATCTACAGATTGACTGGAAAACATTTGTTATCACTTTGACGATGCATGCTGGATGTAAGCAACACTAAAACAAACCTAAATTGAAGAAAATGACAGATTTGGGTGACCAGGGACTCTGAGACCGTAGGGCCTATCCAGATGCAAATGCGCACTTTGAAAGTGTGCTACCGGGAGACAAGTTATTCCTGTTCCCTTAACGCAGGTGGCTGCCAGTGATTCATGGAAGCCAGGCTGCAGTGAGTCGTGCCACTGTAAGATGTACCTACTGAGGGATGCTGGAAACACAATGTCTGGGTTTTTATATTTTTAAACGGTTGTAGTGGCCTTTAACCCACTTTTGTTTTCGACAAATTGGCGAGACTGGCTGAAATATGAGTGTGCAAAGTTGAGTCTGCCTCCATACACTCGTGTCGTGTTTTCGATCTGGATTCACTATATACAAAAGCAGGGGTACCATAAGTGACACAAAAAATGAAAGTTGATTGAAGGGCTCAGAACCGTGCAGTGCACACATTAACCGATCTTATACAGTGATACATGACAAAGCTAGTGAAGCTTACAAAACACACTCACGTGTTTGCACACACACACCCCCCCCACACACACACAGACACAACATAATGTAGCCTACTACTACATAGGCAAGAACCTGATCCACTTTATCAAAATGCTCGACCCACAAGTGGTGCAATTAAACCACTGAAACCAACATGAGACACGCTCACCAAACAGAACAAGCAGCTAAAACGAGACACATTCAACATAGTCAGCAGGTTGCCAGGTTGCAATGTTACATCATATGCATGGCATTTCCAGAATCTAAGCAACAGACAGTTCCTCGCAGTGTGTGCGTAGTTATATAATATGAAGCGGCCAGACATGAAAACAAAATCCAAATTGTCGAACCGCCTGATAACCACATGTAGGGATCGTAGCTGCTTACTTTAAAATGCCTCTGGTCATAATTGCTAGTTTGTAAATCACAGTGCTGTTGGCCATCTTTTTTCAGTAAATAAACCAAAACAAAACTTTTGTAAATGCATCCTTGAAAACGAGACACATTCAACGTAGTCAGCAGGTTGCCAGGTTGCAATGTTACATCATATGCATGGCATTTCCAGAATCTAAGCAACAGACAGTTCCTTGCAGTGTGTGCGTAGTTATATAATATGAAGCGGCCAGACATAAAAAAATAAGTGTGTGTGTCTGCTCTTTAATCACATCACATCAGTTAGCATAGTACCATGAAAAATATGAAATTACACTCAGTAAATGATGATCTCTCCTTGAAAACAAAATCCAAATTGTCGAACCGCCTGATAACCACATGTAGGGAACGAAGCTGCTTACTTTAAAATGCCTCTGGTTGTAATTGCTAGCTTGTAAAACACGGTGGTGTTGGCCATCTTTTTTCAGTAAATAAACAAATGCATCCTTGAAAACGGTGACGCTAACACAGACTCCTTCATGTCGCCATTTCTCTATTTATATTTTTAGTTTATTATTTTCTTCTTGTTCTCTTGCCCATGTGTGAATAGTAACTTGGTGACAGTAAACTAAAGCCATCCTTGAAAACGGCAACACTAACAAATCCGCCACAGTCTCCTTCATTATATGTCGCCATTTCAAATCGTACTTGTCACTTTTGTCTACAGGTTCCGTCACACTTGCCACTTCTGTCTACAACTGGTTCTGCGGAAACAAAAGCAGTCACACAAGCATATATTTCCCATAGAGCGATCCTAGGCTATTCTCGAATACCCGGAAGGTGTGGAAAACAGTCCCACCCCCGTCTTGTCAAAATTGAATTGGCTAATGCAACTGACAAATCTAATATTTGTCCCTATTCACTTGAATGTGGAAGGTGTTTACTACAGACACCAAAGGCCCAGCCAGCGTAACTATATGTATAACATACATATAACTGTATGGTTGACAAGAACGGAGCTGTTCTGCCCAGCGACCATCAGAAGAAAATGTCTGATTGGTTCACGTTTTTACCATTTTACTATTATAATTGTTGTTTTTTATGTTAATTGTCCTGGGCCTTTACTGAATACATACTGTTGCGCTGTCGCTCAGTCCATAGATATCTTACGATTTTGTAAATGTCTTAGCCTTTGCAGGTTAGGTTAAGGTACAAAAAAGATTTAGCGTCCTCCATAGTAGTAGTAAACAAACAGACTGCCATGCTGTTTTATTCATGAGTTTGACCGAACCTGTGGAACAATAGCCAGTGAAACCAAAGGTGCTTTTTTTGATTTGCGGGATTTTACCGTTGCCAACTTGGTCCACCTTTCCTCAGCGGTTGTCACGTACTTGTAGGCTCTCTAAAGGTCAGTAGAATCAACATGGAGAGGTAATCGGCTATCTTGGGACAATAATCTAATCAATTAATGAAAGGCAGTTGATCCCTGAGCTATTGCTGTCTTGTGCAATAACACCGCCTATTCTGATAAAGCCTAAGCATGGACACTGACATATGTTGATTGTGAATCCATGTATTTCTGTGCTACTGCTCTGCATTCAAAAAGCTTGTTGTATGAGCACAGTTTGCATAATTATATTGCTGCATTTTATATTAGGATGAAAAATGTGTTTCTATGAATGTCATCGGGGAAATAGCAGTGGCACCGCTGGCACTTATGCTTCTATGAAATTTGTATTAGTAGTATTATTTTGGAGGTGCTGTAATATTCTCCATATTCTTTCAGGCACTGTTTCACTCCTGTTAAAAACCGTCCACAATGGCTGTCAAATTATTTAACGGATACATTTATCCAAAAGGAATCTGTAAATATTATATGATGTATTATAATGCATGAAATTAAACCACCTGACAACCATTTGGTAAAAGAAACAGTGCTTTCTCAAGGGGAAATAAATGCACAAAATTGTATTTGCGAGTAATACATAATACACAGGCTCAAACTGTCACAAATGTGTTCAGCGCACCACAATAGATGGTGTTTGTGAGGTGAAGACAACACTGTTAGGATGAGCAATGAGTGAATTAATCTTTCCACTGTATACCTTTTCTCCTCGCCGCTCCACCGCCAGCGTCTTTTAGCTCAGCTTATCTTTCTCCCTTTTGTCTTAGCTTGGCCTTGTTGTTCACGCCCTCCAATCACGTGTCTGCATCCAGCGCAGAGGGCATGTATGACTGATGACTTGTTGAAAATGGATGTATCGAAGACTTGATGAAGCCGAAAATGATGTGCCATTGTTGTCTGTCTCATTTCATAACGACAACATGAAAAGAGCCACTTTCTCGTGCAATTTCACATTTGTCAAATGCCGCTTAATCTATCTTTTGTCCTTAATCAATTTTCACCACTGTTTTTTTTGGTCTGTAGTGAGAATGTATTTAGGCATGAATAGATGCACTGTATTTTCAACATTGAGTCAAAACTCTTGCCAATGCCTATTGTTCAGTATCGGATGTTAATGTTAAATAGAGTAAAATAGAAATGGCTCATTATTTTTCACTACATTGTCATCTCTACAATAGTGAATTTTTTTTTTGTACCTGATTGTCTGTCTCTCTCTCTCTCTGTCTTGAACTCTGTCTCTGTGACTTGATGGAAGCAACGCTGTGCAGCTGTACCACCTACAGCCTCTTCACCTCTGTGTCCTCTTGTAACAGAATGAATATTACTGTAGGTTAGACTTCCTGTGGAAGAACAAGTTCAAGAAGGAGTGCGAGGAGATCGAGACCATGGAGAACCTCAACCGCGTGCTGCTGGAGAACGTCCTGCCGGCGCACGTCGCCGAACACTTCCTGGCACGCAACTGGAAAAACGAGGTGGGTGGGGTGTCACCCGATGTAGTTCCCAAGCTTTCCCATGATTGGGATGGTATTATCCCCCAAAAATGTTAAGAATGACAGCCATTTTGTGTTGTTTTTTTTATACTTGTTACATTGTCAATGAGATCCACATCCGATGTTGAAATACTGGCTTGTGTGATAGTGAGAAGTGGTTGGCAAAACACTTTGACAAGCTTGCTTCGTGTTGGCTTCATACCCGACTTCAATTCATTACAGTAATCTGTAAATATTTTTTTGCTCTGTTAGGGCACTAGTGCAGCGCCCGTTCAAAGTATGCCTGTTCGGAACGGGCCGATGGCTTGGCCTCCAGTATTACTGCTCGCAACTTTTTCGAGAACCGCTCATCCAAACAATTTCACACTCAACGCTGCATTTCCTTGGGTCCTCCGCAATAGACCCGCCAAGTGGGAAGTTGATTGGATAAACAGTTGTCGAGAAAACCGAAGGACAGACATACACACTACTTCCATTTTAGTGAGATGTTGGTTGTTTAATTTTGGCATGCATAACACAAATGCATCGGTACCACATATTCACACACAAGTGTTAAGTAACTAAGTTGTAAAGTAACTGTTTGCAATCCTGTTATTACACTATAAATAACTGGTAGTTTGATAGTCATAACAAACTTGGACGTTGGTGATTCCCTTAAAGGAGCTATAGATGATATTCTGAACATTAATATAGCAGCAAACAACTATTGGCTATGTAGAGATATAGTGGAGTAATGGCGTCCTGACCAGAGAATGAAGGCACCCTCCCTCTGTGTGTGCGGCCACGCGTTCATGATAACGCACGCGCTGTGCATGACAGTTCATGTTAGTCCCTCCCTGTGATACCGTTGCCCCTCCCCCCCCTTTACAAACAGAGCGAGCTCATAGCGTTGAGCAGCAGCTTGGTGCTACCTGAAATTGTTTGTCTTACTTTTAATATGGCTTGTTTTGGACTGTAAAGTTGAGGCACACTTGGCCTATGAGAATCGGCGCTGCATGTAATCACCTCGCGTTTGACTACAAGCAGATGCCATGATGATGATCTTGTTGGAAAGGGATCAAGCTAAAGGCTACGCTAAGCTAAAGGCGTAGCTCTTCTTTAGTAAGGTGGAGTGGAGCTAGTAGTGGGCTACTCAGGCATGTCTGGGGCAAAAACGGGCGCTATGCTCCGGCCTGGCCAGAGACTCCGGCCAGGGGTCTGTGGCCAGGGACTTGAGCTTTAGGTTGAGCTTAACCTTTAGCCTTAGCCTGTATCTCCCCACTTCTGCCTCCACTCTCTCCGTCCTCTCTGGAAATAAGATGAGCTCCGCTGGTATCTGCTTGTGTTCAAACGCAAGGCGATTGCATGTAGTACCGATTATTAGGAGGTCATGGCGGTTGTAGGCTAAATACACACATATATACATATACCAATCTCCCCACTGACTGAACTCTCTAGCCACTAGCCCAGCATACGGGGGGGGGGGGGGGGGGGAGTTAAGAAGGTAAAGTACACTCCCAATTGTTTTGGTGAGAGAAGTTGGCGCTCTATACGACATGTAGTGGCTGAATATCGTCTATAGCCCCTTTAAGTGTTTTTGTTTTACAATCTCCTTTCTCTCAAATCTGTGTTGTTAAATCTGTAACCTTTGACATTCAAACCATGGCCCTGGCGTAGAGTTTCTCAACGTTGCTGAGGTTTATGTGTACATTTATGTTTGTTTGGTGTGTATATGTGTATGTTTGCTCCTCTGTGGCTGACGCAGCCCTGTGTTTCGGTCTCTTGCAGGACCTGTACCACCAGTCGTATGACCTGGTGTGCGTGATGTTCGCCTCCATCCCGGACTTCAAGGAGTTTTACACCGAGTCTGACGTCAACAAGGAGGGCTTGGAGTGCCTGAGGCTCCTCAATGAGATCATCGCCGACTTCGATGAGGTAATGTGAATCTCCAACATTTTTCCGCTGCCAGGATTCATTACACTCCTAGCTAGATAGCCCGAGCAATAAAATAAGTTATAAATAAACCCCTGACAAAAAAAAGTGGTCTGTTTTTACGTTCCTAATGAACTCTTTGTGTGTGTGTGTGTGTGTGTGCGTGCGTGCATGTGTGTGTGCTTGTAGCTTCTGTCCAAACCCAAATTCAGTGGGGTGGAGAAGATTAAAACCATTGGCAGCACGTACATGGCTGCTACTGGGCTCAATGCGTCACCTGGTCCCGAGCACACAATGCAGGTACACAGTCATAAATCTCCCAAACACACACACACTGTTGTAATTGATTCATTGAATAAAATGGCACTGAAAGACAATATTGTACAATGAGTCCTGAAATTGAATGTGGTTTAATACATTTTTAAGTCAAGTCATGTCCTCCTAATTGAATTGCTTTAATTGCCATTGCCATGGCCAAGAGCCATTTAGTGCTTTCTAGCACTAGCCTGAAGTAACACAGAAAGCAAAAGACGCAGCTAAAGTGGGCAGGAAAATACTAAAATACCACACTCGACAAGTTAGTGTCCGTTTCCGTACGGCTTTGTAACAACCCCAGCCAGACAGACAGACAGACACAGACAGAACCTTATTGTTGACCAATCTTTAAAAAAAAGGATGCATTTAATTATTTTTCATACATCCACATGTATTTGTCTGTGTGTGATACCAATATGTGTATATCTGTCTGTTTTTTGTGTGTTCCCAGGAGCACGACAGACAGTACATGCACATCGGGACCATGCTGGAGTTCGCCTTCGCGTTGGTGGGGAAACTCGATGTCATCAACAGGCATTCTTTCAATGACTTCAAACTCCGAGTCGGTGAGTCACACACATGCAACCTCCCGGTACAGATGACACAATGGTGGCACAGTGAGGGAAATGTATAAAAGGTATAGGGAAGGAGCATAGACATATTTCTCTTTTCTGATAACCATTTCAATAGAGACAGTGACAAAAAGGCATCGCAAGATACCGTAATTTTCTCGTCATGAACAACAATATCCCCGGAAGAGGGTTTGTGAGGCTGGCTAATTAATGAATTTGACACATTACAACACAACAGTGGGGGGGGGGGGGGGGTGAGAGAGAGAGAGAGAGAGAGAGAGAGAGAGAGAGAGAGAGAGAGAGAGAGAGAGAGAGAGAGAGAGAGAGAGAGAGAGAGAGAGAGAGAGAGAGAGAGAGAGAGAGAGAGAGAGAGAGAGATGCTACCTGTGCTCTGGTGACAATTCACTACCTGTCCAACCTCTTTGTATGGATCTCAGCGAGAGGTAGGCTATTAACTTGTGTGTGTGTGTGTGTGTGTGTGAGAGAGTGTGTCCTGCAGCCTGATGAGCCTAAAGCCTCTCCCTGGATCAGGGCAGAGGGCACAGATCCCTGGCATTTCTTGTGTGTGTGTGGTTTCCAGCACTCTGTAGTTTGAGCCAAACCAAGAAGAAAAGACACCTGCTGGCTGAGCTAGCTGTGAGAAAGCATAGGCCCAGATTGTTACAAAGCCGGCGTACGGAAACTGACAGAGACTGAGTGTACCTTAGTATTTTCCTGCCCACTTTGGCTTGTTGTGTATTATATTTTTTTGGTTTGATATTTCTTGGCAATTTTTTACCATCACACTGTGTTATTGCAGAAAGCACTGTTATTACAAAAACAGTTCTTGGCAATGGCTACTTCCTGAGGAAAGCATTTCAATCAGGAGGACATAGTTTGACTCAAACTGGGACATTTATTAAACATTAAAATCCAGGACTTATTGTACAATATTGCCTTTCAGTGGTATCGTTCTAGTAATTAATTCAATAATGAATCAATTACAACAGTTCGCTTCAGCTCATATTTTACCTTTTACTTTTGTTTCATTTGGCATGGACATCATGCACGTCTGTGTGTTGGTCAAATCTGCCAACGAATTGGGGTCATTTGCTCTTGTCAAAAACTGCCTTATCAAAATGTAGGTCAGCAAGTAGGCCGAGCAAATGCTAACCACAGAGTAGCATGCACACTGACATATGTACAAAAATAGCTTTTCAGATCTTCAGAGAGCTGAATGCACTGTATTGCTGTACTTACTTGCCATTATTCGGACAGCGATGTGAATTATGTTTTTTTTTTCCTGTATGGCGTCTCTTTGTATTTGTTCCAGCGTGCAGGATGTTCTCTTCGTTCTTGTTGAATGCCAGTAGCAAAAAGCACCTTGTTTCCTTGACGACACGTGTGTGTGTGTGTGCGTGTGTGTGTGTGGATGTTCGTGAGTGTTCTCGTCAAGAGGTATTCTTACATATAGTGATATATCCAGCACATATTCAGTGTGTGTGGGGGGGTGTGGGGGGGTGTTCTCATCAAGAGATAGTGGTAGATTAGCGATAACAACCAGTACATACTCTGTGTTTCACTATGGTCTGATGGCGCTTGTGTCCTGCTGTCAGGTATCAACCACGGTCCAGTCATCGCAGGGGTAATTGGCGCCCAGAAGCCGCAGTACGATATCTGGGGGAACACGGTTAATGTGGCCAGCAGGATGGACAGCACAGGAGTACTGGGAAAAATACAGGTGAGCTGTCACTCTCTCAGCGACGGTCGATGGTCGACAGAAGCCAGAGCGCTGAGCCCAAGAGACCAAAACATTGATTCATTGTGTACACTCTCATAGTTCCCGGTCTCTTGGACAGCTAGCAAGCGCGAGATGATATACGGCCGCGGCCCCAGCCTTCCTCCGGGAGGGTTTTGTGGGCTAGTGCTGAGGTGAAAGACCCCCCCGCTGGGCGGCCCAGGGTCCTGTGGAGTCGGCGCTGGGTGGTAGCGGGCGATAGGGGTTTTCACGACTACTAAGGTTTTCATCACAGCAGAGTTCTAGGTAACAATGAAAATTGGATTTTGTAACACAGAAAGTTCAAGCATGCTACTGTGACATCTGTGTCCACACATATGCAGGATCACAGATTATAAACATAAAAAGAAAACAAATAGTCATTTGGTTATTCGAGACAATAGAAGAACTAAATAACCAGCTGTCATCAAGAGAGTCCCGCCGCCCCGGGCACAGGTTTTTGCTGGCAGCTAGGTTGCCGTGACGACGGACATAAACGGTGAACAACAACAACACGTTACATTTCACAATTCCTCTCATCCACATCCTTCCCGCTGCGACAAGAATGGGAAACTGGACTCAACACAATGACAGCCTAGCGTGTAAATCCAGTGTGTTGGTCAATAACACATTGCCCGCCTTCTTTTTGGTTAGAGTTGAGAAAGACTTGGGCATCAACGTGGGATTATTTCATAAATGACGTCCACGACTAGTTGACTGCTGCCAACAGCGCCGACTAGTGGTTCCTAGTAGTTGACCACTAGTCGATCAAACCCCTAGCGGGTGATAATATGGCCTGGCTCCCCCGCGTCAGCAGCAGCCCTCCACACAGACCAACGAATGAATGGATGAATTTGATCCCTGTGAGCTAATCAAGATAATGAGCCACGGTGTTGCTCTCTCCCCTGCAGGTGACGGAGGAGACCAGTCGCATTCTCCTCACTCTGGGCTACATGTGCTCCTGTCGCGGCATCATCAACGTCAAGGGCAAGGGAGAGCTCAAGACCTTCTTTGTTCACACAGAGATGACCCGCTCGCTCTCCCAGGGCAATGTGATGCCTTGAGACTGCATCGAGGGCGGGAAGAAGCCCTGACAATAGACACGGGCGACACAGAACAATTCAATTATTTATTTACAGTTGTGGGGTTTGTTTGTACCGCTTTGTGTACAGATGACGCAACGTCGCCGGCCTCGGCCATCGGAAAACGGCGAGGGCGGCGGACGCTACACGGAATGACCTTGGACGACCTTGTTTTCTGGTTCTGCGGCAAAGTCAAGTCGACGTGTGTGCTATAATGTGACTTTTAAAACAAAAAAACAAAAAAATCTATCAAAAAAAACCCCATCCATAATCTGCACAATAAATGCAGTGCGTACAGATGCCAATGACACTGCTGTAGTTGTTATTTTGTCATGCATAGAACTGTAGGTGTACTGTGTACAGCAGGAAGACGTGTGTAAAGGATAGACTTAAGTTTAACAGGTCAGCAACAAGGATGGAAGACCAATACAAGGCCACACCTAATTTTGGTCATCAATGTAATTGCAGCAAGGTTGCATATACCTATTGCATGGACCCTACGTCCGTTCAAAGTAGCACGAGTCAAATATAATTGAATAGAACAATAATTTTAAATACATAGTGCTGTGGTACTTTGGAAAGGCGTGTTGAATAGGACATGCTCTGTTGAGCGTGTATTTTGGTTGGATATTGGATGGTCAATAAAAGCTTTAATGGAGAACTGATGCAACCTAACGAAGTAGCCATGCAACGGTAGCAGCTTGCGTTCGGTTTCCGCTTTCCTGTCCCGAACCCCCCCCCCCCCTCTCACCAATAATTAGGCCCTGGTTCTATGTAGCGTTGTCTGGTTTCTCCGTGTGTTCACGTGGGTTTGCTCTTTATGTTCTGGCTTCCTCCCATATTCAAAATAACACGCAGGTTAGGCCAACCGGACAACAGACTGTAGTGTACGTAACCTTCGCCGTTTCGTTTGTCACCATCACATGCTAAGGTTTTTGCACCAGAACAAAAGGAAGAGATGTATATTTAATGTGTCCTTGTTCAAGCAGCACCGGAAAGAGACAATATCTCTGCTACAGTGATTTTGATAATACTCATACTCTTGCATATAACTTCACTCCCTACACTTCAAAAGAACAAAGAGGATTTGAGCGCAAGGACCCCCCCCCCCCCCCCCCCAACCCGGCCTTAACCCAGGCCTGTGTACAGGGTAGTTTTACAGTGTTGTGATTTTGTACAAAAGAAAATGCTAACAAAAAAGTGTTTGGATGTTTTTGATGATGCTATTGTTTAGATTAGGTTTTTTTTTGGTTTGTTCTTTTGTTAAAAAAAATAAATAACATTTATATGTATTTCAATGAGTTTTATTCATCCACAATGTGCATGCATCTTTTTTTCCCGAGTCGGTGTTAAAGTTATATCAAACGATCACAGCTCAAATTAGAAAAAAAATGTATTTGTATAGTTTTTCTGAATGTCTAAACGAAAAAAGCAACGAAAAACAGTGCTTAGTTGTAGGAATCTAAACATGGTCATTTCAACGATTGAGGACTTGGGCACAGCTTTCAAAAACGTTGTTTTCTCCTTTTTACTTAATACCTATATAGGGATACATGATTCAAAGTCATCTATACAAAATTACATACTTTAGCTTGTAAAGACCACGTCTCGAGCTAGGCAATAACCAAACCACTATTTGGTTTCCTATATGTTGTCCTTCCACAGTGCATAACGTCACTGTCGAGCGAGTGATTCCTTTCAACTGTGAAGCACTGGAAGCTGAATAAAGCTGTGTTGGAATAGCTATACATCATTTTTATGCCATTTTACTTAATGCTTTTTTTACAAAACAAATAAATGTTGCAAAAATTGTCATCGAGAAGATACTTGGTCAAAATAATCGTGATCATTATTTTTGGGCCATATCGCCATATGTCATACAAGGAAAAGCATTTGCATGGTGAAGAAATAATTATACCTAGCAAAAAGTATTGAATGTATAGGAAGCATAAATGTTTAAATGAATATCATCATATTCCATCTTTCCATCCGTTTATTAGATATGATGATAGCATTTTGGTTGTCCAATATGTAGTAGCAAAACGTTCTATAAAAACTATTGACAAAAAATGCATTTGAGTATAAAACTTGTGGTCATTGACTTCCGATCCTGATTAAGCCCAATGAGCAGACTTTAAAATAATACTTTCTTTTAAATATACACTGCACTGCAAAATATTTTAAAAAAATACATGCTACATCAGCCGGCAGCAAAAACGAGTACTTCCAACGACTGACGTGTGAATTACTTGACGTCGCAGAGTAACGCCACACCGCGTAGGATCCAGTACTCTGGAGGCAGAGAGGTCTTCAGGTCCACCGCTGCGATGTAGTTCACGTCCATGCGGACCGGCTTCTTGTAGACGGGGCATGAGTACAGCCGGGTGTCCTTCACCCCTGGGAGACGCAGAAGAACAAAGTCATTAGTTACAGAAGACGACTATACGAGAAATATTGTAAGTCCTTCTTAGCGCTGGTTTTATGGAAATGCACCCCAAGAGTAAATGAGTAGGCTTACATGGATTTGAGTATAATAATGTTAATACTAATGGTTATGTTGTTGACCTGCCCGGGGACGACGCATGTAAATTAGCCTCTTGGCTAACTCTGACCCATTTACAGTGAAGTGTAAACTACAATGATGATTGATGTGTACTGGCCCTGCCAAATAAATCCTAAATAATAATTCAAAAAATTAAACTATAAAATGACACAGCTTTTAAGATGGTACAAAAAAAAAAAAAAGATGTCTTGCCTAATTTCAACATAATCATGTCATCAATTCAAATATTTGATTTGGCCCCTAATGGGGCAATTTAGGGCAGATGGTGTACAATCAATAAGAACAGAAGACAACATACAATATCAATCATACACATAGGCCTTAAACCAATTAAACCAAACCTCCTTTGGTTTGTCTTGCATGTCACTACTATAATACATACAAAGTGATCTTATGGCAAAAGCCAGCATCTGTCCTGCAGCATGTGTCCAAATGTTAAAAAAATAAATAAATAAGACACGCATGTGTGGGAGATGCAGAGAAAGGATACAAAATAACCCTCTAAAAATACAAATAAAAGAGATTAAAAATCAAACAAATCAGATTATCAAAATAATCTGGCGGGGCCAGATATTATTGCTGGCAGGTTTTTGGCCCGCGGGCCGCCTGTTGCCGCCCACTGTCATATAGTGTCACAGTGTTCATTATTCTTGACAACTAAATCATTGTGCCCACAGCAGCACTGTGGCTCCTGGCCCCTGCCTGCTGATTCCACTGCCCTCCAGGAACCACCCGCCCGGCGCGCGTCCCTCTCCCTACCAGGAGGCCTTGTGGCTCCTCTGACGGCCTGATATAGCGGGGCGTGTGGAGTGGCTAGGCCCTTCACACCACTCAGTAATATCCTGCCTGAATGTAGAGGAACCCACGCAACACACACACACACACACACACACACACATGAAGGGACGAGTGATAGCACGGTAGATTATCGTCTTCTTTAAATCAACAAGCGATCAAAAAAACGTCTCCGACAGGAAAGCAGAGACTCCCGACTGAATGACAGCAGCGAATAAATCGTGTGTGGCGGGGGGGGAGGGAATTGAAATGCCAGAGGTGGGGGAGGGGAGGCGTCACCGTTCACACACTGGCTCCTCAAAGCGTCACCATATATCGTGCAGGCAATGCATACGACGACACACACACACACATACACACGCATGCAATTAAAGACAAGTGGGGAAGTGTGAGTCTGCACACGTGTGCACGTACACACACACACACACACACACACACACACACACACACACACACACACCTCTCTGTGTCACTGCAGGCGGTTGCGCTCTCCTCCAAGGGACGTGTGTGTGTGTGGCTTCTTTTTCTTCGTCTTCTACTACTCTGGTGCTATCAAGAACTAGTGTTTACCATCTGCCGGTGATCTGTTCCGAGACTAAATAAATAGCAACCCCTCTTCCACTTGACATTTAAATGGCAGTACAAATGCTTAGATGAGAGAAATAAGGATAGAGGGCAAAACGCTGAAGGAGGGAACGAGAGGAAAGACAATAAAGAGGTTCGTTATCACACCTACTGCCACTGGCCCGTTCGCTCACACACCCATCGATGATGATGATGATGATGATGATGATGATGATGATGATGATGATGATGATGATGATGATGATAGGTGCAATGCATTGAGATACACTACCGGCCAAAGGGGCCGGTAATGAGAAGTCAAGTCAAGTCAATTTTATTTGTAAAGCCCTTAATCACAGTTACAGTCTTCCGTTACAATACAGGGCTGCACAGGCCATATATTTATGACACCCCTAATCCTAGCCCCCCAAAGGGCGAGAGATAACTCCCTTAATTATCAAGGAAGAAACTTCCAGGGATGGTTCGGAGTGCAATGGGTGCTGTACTTGACATACATAGTAGTATTACAAGCAAACATTGTAATACTAACATTAAGAAGGACTTTCTGATTCATACCCTGTAAACGCCCCTTCAACTCGGTGTCAAGCAGCGGTGGAGAGGTGTGTCACGTCAGCGCTTAATCAGCAGGTGACCGGGTCATGCATGACAAGTCATGCAAGCACTACCACAAGTTTGACCTAGAGAGGAAGTCCTCACATGCAAACTTGTACAGTACAAGTGGCGTTGAATTTTGGTTCTCGATTTGTTTACATTGATGTCGACTGTTGAATGATGATTGAAATGATAATGATTATTACTATAATTATAAATATTTTCAAATTAAGTTGAGTTGACGTATTGATATAAATAAATACAAAGGTTTTGGTCTGAGATGCATACCCCCTAGCCTCACAAATCACACTTTAGATTAATATCTAAAGTCTGACGGTAGACAAGCTCAAACCTGGGTGAATGGGGACTTTCTTTTGCTTCATATTTGTTTCGACCAATCATGTTGCTGGATCTGTAAGTACGTAATTGGCGAACACAAACTCGGTTTGCCCTAAAATGACAAACTCAATGTTGACTTGGTCATTTTAGGGCAAACCTATGGGATCAAATGCAATAAATATAGTTATTCTAGTGCAACAATTACATTTACACTGGTACAATAATTACATCTATTTTAGTTCATCTTCTATTATTATAGTGCAAATTACTTTATTATTATTTGTTTTTTTTATCTCTTGTCCAATTATTCTAGTGCAATACATACTTTTATTCTAGTGCAAATTACACTATAATTATCTTCCTTTTTTAACTTACTATTTAAGGACCTGTTGGCTGTGGATGTCTTTGTATTTGTTTGTTTACCGAGGCTGTATTTGTTTATGTGGTGTTTTTTCCTGTCTTCCACTTCCCTGTCTTTTAATGCATCTACTCTCATTGCATTTTTAACGACAGTAAAGGCCTCCCATCCCGTTCTCTCCTCACCGTTGTTCTCGGCGTACATCCGCACCACGGGCATGGGCTCGAAGAGGACCTTGGGCTTGGAGTCCACCAGCTTGCAGCCGCGCCGGTCCCAGCCGGCCCCCTCCAAATACAGGCCGTACACGTACACGCCCTCGGCGGGGGGCTGGGTGATGTCGTCCATCATCCAGCGGGTCACCTCGTTGCACAGCACCATGCGGTCCAGCGCCCAGCCCTTGTTGGCCCGCGTTATCTCCTGAAAAATTAATTTTCCACAATGAGTATTGTACAGCAGCTTCGAGCCAATCCGAATCGAGGACCTGAGCTATCCGTTTTATAGTGAAAAATACTAAATATTGACAACTGGAAGGAAGAGAGAGGGAACCGGAAGTGCCAAAATGCTAACGGATTCTCGGGTTTTAGGACTCATTCCTGCACCAGAGAAGGAGGGGGGGGGTGTGCAGGGTGGTCTAGTGGTTAGGGCTAGGCTTGACTCCCAGCAGAAAGGTTCTGGGTTCAAACCCCAATAGAGAGGTGCAGGAATGAGTCCTAAAACCCGGGAAATCCGTTAGCATTTTGGCACTTCCGGTTCCCTCGTCTCGAAGTCAATGGGTTTTTGGTTAGATGGCTGAAATAAGGTCTGTGGTTAACACAAGCAAAATCTGGGCACGTTTTGTTCTACGACATAAAATACGTCAGTAAATACCCCACGCGTGAATTTTGAAGCTTTTACGCGTCTCAAAAAAATTCTGCCGATTGCATTTACGCTTCAAAAATCATAAAAGTAGTGTTCATTGGTGAAGATTATCTTGCTCAACAAAACGTGTGAGTATCATCGACTTTTGTTTGCCACAGAGCTTATTTTCTGCAATAATGCAAAATCCAATGGGAAAAACGCCATTGGCTTGTTGTCGAGGGAACCCAGGGCGACGCTAACTTCCGGGTTGGCCTACAAAAATACGTCATCCCTGCACCACTCTGTGTTCACACAGTCTATCTGTGGGCAGCCTTGGGCAAGATGCCTTAAGCCTCAGCCTGCTCATAATGTCTCTGTAATTCACTGTCAGCTGGATAAACGTGTCTGCTAATTGGGTGAATATAAACATAAAAGAGGAACACTGTGGCGGTTATCAATACAATAAAGGTTCACTGTTGACAATAGATGGACGTTTTCCCAACCTGCTTTCCATTCTGATAGGACAGCTCTGCCAAGAACATTTAAATCTATGTGCATGTATAACTCACAAATATGAATATATAAAATAGTTGTGCCAAAGGATGCTTCATGACATCACAACAACAACATTTTCACTCCCTCTTCAATACATTATTCATACCTGACAAAAGTAAGCAACGAAGATGTGTGTCCCATTATGGGTTTGGCTGCAATGGTGTTTGTGTTTGTGCGTGTGCCCATATGTGTTTTGTTTGTGTGTGTGTGTGTGTGTGTGTGTGGGGGGGGGGGGTTTGTGTGTGTGTGTGTCCATTTGTGTGTGTGTGTGTGTGTGTGTGTGTGGGTATATGTGTATACATGTGTGTGTGTGTGTGTGTGTGTCCATATGTGTGTGTGTGTGTGTGTATTTGTCCATATGTGTGTGTGTGTGTGTGTGTGTGTGTCCATATGTGTGTGTCCATATGTGTGGGCATATGACTGTACGGGTGTGTGCGTGGGCCGTGTTGCGTGCCCATCTGACTGTCCCCCCCCCGGCGCTGGTGTAGGAGGGCCAGCAGATGCGGACCTGTCTCATGGCCGTCAGGAAGCCCTGTGGGTTGAAGAAGCCCGTCATCCAGAAGCAGTGAGGTCGTCCTTCGAAGATCCATGCCTGGAATTGCCGGTTGCGCTCCAGCAGCTCTGTGAACCAGAAGCCCAGGGTGCTGGAGGCCCACGACGCCTGGCAGGAAAACCCACACAAAATAAAAACAAAGCAGAAGAAGGAGTCCAAACTTTCTCTGTTTTGGCGCAGCGGTGGAAACGAGCTGTCAGGGCGGCAGAGACTCACGACTCACCTGGTCTCCTCAGCATAGCCTCCCTCCTCTATACCCTTCTTTTCTCTCTTTACCTCTGTGGTGCGCTGCCACTCAAACACTTAGTTATTGTAAGTACTCGCCATGTTTGTTGTGGAGAACAAATGACAACAAATGTAATGTTGAGGGAGTGATTAAAAGGCAAGATCTCGGAGAGTCCATGCAGACAGATAAGTCTTCCCAGTGGTAACATTGGCCCACTCTCGACTCTTTGACATTTCCCCATTATTCCTCTTTTTTTCCTTAACCAAATTGATCTGACAGAAAGCCATTTCCATCTGTCATGGAAATGGGTTTTGTAAACTATGGATGGGATTTCCTGCTATAACGTCAACAAAATCGGTTTAATAAAAAAAAAAAAAAAAACACAGCGCTCCAGCAGGGCACTGAGACAGAACATAAGTGGGAGACGGATGATGTGCCCAAGCATAGCGACAGAAAACATGATTTGTCATTTGTAAGACTAAATCTGATAATAATACACATTTACAGGAACAGGACATATCCATAGTGGCCACGTGTGTGTGTTTGTGGGGGGGGGGGGGGGGGGCAGGGTCTTTCATTCATTAATAGCTTGGGTGGCATTAAGCGGCAGCCCTGGCGGAGGCGACTAACATGTAGTTCCTTAAATGGCCTATAGGTGGTGCCATTTTTTTCCTTTGTTCGGTTAGGATCTCAGTGGCCATATTGAGAGGACTCGAGCGTTGTAGTACTGTAAAATCCTCAATCAATGTAAATATCAACCGTAACCTAGGCTAATGGCTAACGTGGTTTTGCCATGTCTCGCATGACAAACGCTTTGGCGGTTTCAAACACCCCAATGTCTCCCCATGATGACAACTCATGTCACCATTAATTAGAAACATTACAACGCTCCTATGCTTCCAAAATGGAGGCGGTCATTGAGATGTGGAGTTGCGATGTACAAGCCCCTATTAAACAAAAAAAAAGAATACTAAAACTAAACTTAAACACTCAATCGTCAATCTGAAAAACAATATAACATAATATATTTATTCGCCGACCTTCTTCCAGCGTGCAGGAATGCGCGCGTCATACATGCAGTCCAGCGCGTCCCGCAGGTTCTCGCTCATGATGATGGTGCCGTCGATGGCCAGCTTGAGGTCGGTGAGCGTGTTGCGCACCAGCACTATGACGCGCTGCATGCGGTCCACCTCCTGCCGCAGGAAGATGTTCATCGGCTGGAAGGGCCCCATCTTCTGGAGACGCTCCCTCACCTGATTGGATGACAGATTGGTTGTGGATCAGACCAGTGGTTCTCAAATAGGGCTATGTGTACCACTAGGGGTACTTTGAAGGTTTGCAGGGAGTACTAGGAACATTTCAAAATGTGTATATCACTAATGAGCATATCACTTTACCTTTAAAGGGTTATTTGGCTAAAAAAAATATCTTAGGGGGTACATTAGTTAAAAATAGTTTGAGAACCATTGGATTAGACGAATGGAAAACCCAAAGAAGAAGCGAAAGAAGGCAAGGCAAGGTTATTTACATAGCAACCCTTCAAACAAGAAGGCCGTTCATAGTGTGCTACATAAGCAGGAATCACTTTTTTAAAGACAAATATAAAGTACAAATAAT
Source organism: Merluccius polli (assembly GCA_030340625.1). Taxonomy (NCBI): domain Eukaryota; kingdom Metazoa; phylum Chordata; class Actinopteri; order Gadiformes; family Merlucciidae; genus Merluccius; species Merluccius polli. Next base: position 105,802 of record JAOPHQ010002050.1, read on the forward strand.
ACAAAATAGGAGGTTGGAGATGATTGAGGTTGGTAGGAACCCAGGCAACGGTAAGGACCTCAGGAGACACATCTAGATTCTTCTTATTTGACTTTGCTAAATGTATATTGATGTACAATAATTGTGTGCACATGCTGTTAATTATATCACAAAATCCAATATCCCTTATCCATAATATCTATCCATGTCTCTCTCTCTCTCTCTTTCTCTCGCTCTCGCTCTCTCGCTCTCTCTCTGGCCCTCTCTCTCCCAGGCAATTTACCAGCCAGCCAATTTAGTTTGGGTGGTTTTAAGTGTATCAGCCTATCAGCGTACGTGCGTTTGATTGGACCACATCAGCTGTCAGCTGCTAGGCGCATGATAAGAGAGTCCCGCCAGAACTAGCTACGCCCATTTCTTGCAATTTGTAGAAATGATTTGCTGTTAAAATGCAAGATTATAACGAAAAGCAATTCCAGTATACAGCCTCATAGTAATGAGGAACAATGTTTTCATAGTGTTTCATATGCAGATTATGTTTTGAAATCCTCAATACCTTATTGGCTGTGTGGGGATTATTTTTTATCTGGTAAAAAATGTGTTATGCTGTAAGCCAATTGCAATCGCATGAAATGTACCAACATTACACACACACACACACAAATAGTGTAATGCAGTCATCCTTATGATATTCAGTGACTTCTGGTATGCATCCACCAGATGTTATCGGGGAAGAGAGGAAATAGTCTCTATATCTTTCTTCGCCGGGTAAGACATTTCATATCAAATGGGCCCACGCTCAAGGCGTAATTGTTTAATAAATATATGCGGTTTCCATAGATACTTCTATTTGTATGGCAATAAGACTCATGTTACATTGAGGACATTGCACTGCCCCGCTGGAAATGCATTTCATGGTTCACTTGCCTTTTATTGAGAAAAACAACCCATTCGTATGTATATGTCGACTGCATTGTAATACGGAAAACGCATCCTCCACTGTTGGGTAGCCGTCTTCTACGATCAGCTCAATATACCAACCCTTTCTTCTCCAGAAACCTCCGCTTTTCCAGCCATTCAGGTCTTTACGAAGACCTAAACACACCATGTTTAAACACACACAATTCCCCAAGAGTCGTTTTGTTCCTGCGTACGACTGATGAGCCAGGGGTTTAGGAGGTAGAGTGCATGGGTTTTTCGGCTAAGCAGGACCAAAGGGGGTTTTTATCTTTAAGTATGCGTTTCCTTTTTGCTCTATATTTAATCTGTGCCACTCTCCGGTCTAGTGGGTCTCATGAACATTAACCTTTCTGAACTGAAACTGAAATATATATATCCACTTTAATACATGTCACCTTCCCTCTATTATACAGATTGACAACCCTTCCCATAGCTTCCCTGAAAACAGAAAGACAGACTGACAGACAGACAGTGGCGTTGTGGTCTCGTCACAGATGTGGCGATAGGCTCTCACCTCATGATGCCATGGAACCAGAAATAAAAACCCTGCAAATTGGCCTCAACACCAGTGAACTGTGTCTCCAAGCCCTTTTTGGCTCTCCCCGGCTTATCACAATATGACGCATACACACACGGCCATCTGTATCTCTGTATTCCTGTCCCCTTCCTCACACTGTCACCAGTGAAGACTCACATGGCTCAAATTAACCTAACACCCCTGCCCCCCCATCTTCACCTAAAACCACACCGATTGGTCCTCTGAGCCCCAACACACACACACACACACACACACTTTTAAATTAGAAAATGTTAAAATGTGAAATTTTGAACATTTGAACATTTGATCATTTAAACAAACGTATAAAAAAAATCAAAGAAAAGCCAACAACAGGACAGCCGGTACCTCGAATGGGATATAGTCGGGGGGAAGCTTCTCCAGCATGTCGTCAGCCAGCCGGGCCACAACGGCCTCGCGGGTCTCCCCGCCCCCCGAGGAGCTGTCCTTGGGCTGGATGCTCAGGATGGTGTCCAGCACGTCCTTGGCTAGCTTGCTCTGGTACGTGATGTCTGCGTTGGGGTGCAGCCCAAACACCTCCGGGGTGTCGTAGGCCGGCAGTCCCTGTGCCGGAGAGAAGCACGTCGTGGTCACGGCTCGGATGGTTGGTTCATGTGTGATGTAGATTGTGTCACAGTGGAGCTGTTAATGACCAATGTATGTTTTACCACATTTCCCCTCTGGGATGAATAAAGTATCCATCTAGCTATCCATTTATATATCCATCCATCTATATATCCATCTATATATCCATCCATCTATCCATCTATCCATCTATATATCCATTCATCTATCCATATATCCATCTATCCATATATCCATCTATCCATCCATCCATCCATCCATCCATCTATGAAATGACCACTGGGCACAGTAACACGTCATCTTATTTACTTATTTAACCCATTTTTAATATACGTCTGCTTATTAGTTATTGTAACTCCAAATCAAATCAAAATAGCTATGTATTAGTATTATTAATAATTTTAATATTATTTTTGTGTCTGACGGCCTAACGTGTTTTTTTCCGATATGATCCAATCAAATCCTGAAAGATCAATTCACAATAACCTTTTAATGTAGATGTTTACTTGGAGATGCGTCACGGAAGTCAGACACGATGCTTCATATTGTCTTTACGGCACTTGGCTGATGTCAATAGGATATGGTCGACCACAGAGGGGTTTTTAAATCAAACGGGACACACTTAATGACCTCACTTTGCTCAATCAAGTGACAATCTCAAAAGTGGATGTCAACGGTAAATGCCGCAAAACAAGGTGCCTAGTGGACATTGTGTCCTTCACGTCACGGCAGAAGTGTGGACAAAGTGTGCATCAAAGAAACTGTGATTTGGTTAATTTTGAGAAAAGGACACACGATAATTACAGTAATGTGCATGTCAGCGTTGAAGTGTCAATAAAATGTAGACAACAAAAAAGTACAGGAGGGGGAAAAAAAAATATCTCGGAAAAAATACGTCTGAAATCCCCCGGTACTCCGGAGAACTTTCCCTTGAAGCAGCAACCACATAAATAATCCTCAACCGACCGTAGAAACCACCCGCTCGCGTTTTTTACCCAATGTGCTGTTTAGAGTAAATTCATTGTGATGAATGTGCAATACATTCTAATGAATTTGAATCAAAACTGTTTCATCCAGCAAGCACAAGAGATGTTGCGCTGATGCCGCAATTCAGCCAGTTACTGCTCTTGGGCGCAAACTGGGAATGGTGCGAACACATCACTCAAGACAGGCTCGGCAGACTGGCTGTCAGCGCCGTGGCACTAATGAGGTTCTTATGTGGAGATGTGTGTGTGTGTGTGTGTGTGTGTGTGTTAGTGCGCATGCATGTGTGCGTGTATGCGTGCGTGTGTCTGTGTGTGTGTGTGTGTGTGTGTGTGTGTGTAGGTATGTGATGTGAGCTAAAGCAAATATTTGTGTTAGGCTATACCTCGTTATGTATTTTACATTGATATTAATAATCACAAGTACCGCCAAACAACACAAAGGAGGCGCCTCGCGATGCAGAGGACCGAACCTGAGCTATTTCTGTAGTACTGTACTGTAGTGCTTCCTGCAATTACAGACGAACGAAAAGTGACGCGGCGTTGTCGTCACGTGAAGCCAGGGGAAAACATTGTATTATTTTCCCCTTCCCCCCCACGACATGAGAAATTGGCGCTGCCTGTTAAGACGGGGCCTCGCATTGGGGCCCGGGCTGATTAATGTGTTCTCGGCTTCGCTCCCCGTCTACCATGAAGACACGCTCGCACAGAGACAGCCACAGATACACGCATTAGTCACGGGACAAGTGCAATGTGTTTGGTCAATTAGTCCCTCTCCGCAGTTGTATGTGCACCCCTTGTGTTTTGTTCTGTGTGCCTGCGTGCATGTGTGTGAGAGAGAGAGCGAAATTAAGAGAGAGCGAGAGAAAGGGAGCGCGAGAGAGAAAGGGAGAGAGAGAGAGAGCGAGAGAGAGAGAGAGAACAAGGGGTGCTTTGTATTGTTTTTTCCGTTTCTCTATTTGTGGGGCGGCGCGAAGGAACAAGCTTTCTGAGCCTCCCAGCTCTGAGCATCCATCATAATGAAACTGGCTCTAATGAAACTAGCTCTGCAACCACCCCTAGACATGCACACACACACACTCACACGCACACACACACACACACACACGCATGCATAGCCCCAGCATACTCTAATAAATCACCCGTAATCCGTGAACAAATAGGAGCCCTACAGGAGCACACTTAGCCGAGACCGTACGTGTCTCATGCAACATGACATCAGACTCTGTAACCAATGTCACCGGGCAACTGGAAATAACTGTTAAAGGTCTGGTCCCTATTTGATCAATGTCCACACAACACTAACGTGTGCGTGCGCTTGCGTGTGTGTGTGTGTGAATGCAAGTCTGTGCACGTGCGCATGTGTGTACGTGTGTGCACGTGTGTGTGTGTGTGTGTGTGTGTAACAGTTAGAACCTCCAGCGTGCTTAACCCCTTAGTGGTGAATTACACAATTCCCTATCGCTTTCACTTTCACTTTATTCTTCATTAGAAGAGACCAGCGCACCTGAATGTAGGCGAGGTACTGGTCCAGCCCGGAGCAGCGGGGGATGCTGTAACCCTTGTAGAAGTCGAAGTCCGGGCCGAACATGTTCTCGCTGAACCACACCCCGGCGAAGGTGTTGAGCAGGCGCTTGTCGTAGTCGTCGGTCACGCGGCCGCCGTATTGGATTTCGCCGATCATGTAGCGCACCGTGTTCCAGGACACGCCCTGTTGGAGGGGAGCGAGGGCTTGTTGAATCCATACATAGGTCAAGGTGAGCATAGTCTGTCTATCTATCTATCTATCTATCTATCTCTCTATCTCTCTATCTCTCTCTCTCTCTATCTCTCCATCTATCTATCATATTCCAGCCTGGGATTAATAAATCACATCTTATCTTTGATATGGATATTCACATATAGGACTGAAATCACTACATCCAAAACTGTATTGTAATGCATGGCTGTCCTTGCTATTTCTGGACAATGTATTAGTACATCCTGCTATTTGCATGCGATGCTCCACCTGTGACATTCAGATTTAAGCAGTAAGTGACCTTTTTCCTTCTTACCCCATGTGTAACTAATAATGGCCTCATTCCTTGCTCTGCACTTAAAGTGGCCAAAGCATAATGAGCAATCAGCGCCGCTGAAGCCCCGGCTGGCGTGGACGCTACCCTGGGCGTAGCGAACCGCTCCGATTTCTATTTTGCAGTCATAATACTCCTGCTCCTGAAATTGTCCAACGGTCATTACTGATCTAATGCCGTTCCATTTACTAAACAGAACTAATATCCCAAAATTGCACATACTCTACCTCTCTTGGTTGCCAACATCCATCTAGCGCATACATTTGTGTCAGAATAGATCAAATGAAACACAAACCCAAACTCGTATGCCAATGGGCATAGATCTTTTTTGGAGCGTAGCCCATGCAAAATGGAGCTAGGGAGTTTGTATTCAGTTGAAGAGAAATACCGATTTGTATTAAACTGTTCACATTCAATTAATGTTGTTCTATGAAAAGGACAGCCACTAAAGATTGTCAGTAGGCTACTCAGATCAGATCAGCGTGATGGAAATGAATTCTAAACTTCAACTCATTTTCGGCCCTTCTTGGTACAGAGAATAAAATGGCATCCGCAGTTCACCTAACTTAATAAATCCTTTTCACACACCAGCAATGCCGCAAAAACCGTCGCAAACAAAACTTAAGACCCCAAGATCTGCTGCGACCCCCCCCCCCCGCCCCCCCCTACATACCTTCTTGATGTCCATGTCGTCGAGGTGGTTCTGGACGAACTGGACCGTGGCGTTGAAGTCGGCCTGGTTGAACTCGTAGGGGATATTCCAGCCCAGGGGCCCGTACTTCCTCCTCTCCTGCACGGTGCTGTGGAGGAACGCCACGGCATACAGCATCGGCTTCCACTGCACCATGTTGCTGACGTCCAGCAGGTCCTGGTTTATACCTGGCGGAGGACGGGCGCACGCATGTATGCACAGAGCTTAGCTTAAAGTGGCCTAAAGGCTACACTGGATGAGCTGGGATGTCAGTATAGGGGCTTGTACATCATGAATGCATCATGGGTTGTTTTTGTTTGCCATATTGAGAGGACTCAAGAAAGTTGTAGCACTGTACAATGCTAAATCAATGCATTACATTGCAACCTAGGCTAATGTAAGTAAAAGATATGAGTACTTCTTCCACCACTGGTCCCGAACACAGCTTTGTGCTTCGGGCTTTAGGGCTACATGGATCAGCACTGTTTCATGCTTTTGGATACTGGGGTGTGTTTGTTCAATAACGTCCTTGTAACAACATGGCATTCGACCACAACTTTGATGAAGGTTGCGACAGTGCTTGGGAGCTGCATACATGATTGTGTATGCAGTAGCTCCTACCACACACCACCTTAGTGGCTTTTGCTGGTAGATCTTGGTTGGGACATGCGTTTATTGGAGATGGCAAGACGGTATTCGCCGAGCAGATGTTACATGCTGCCATGACAGAGGCTCTCTCCCTGAGTGTGTGTGGTGATAGCTGGTTTATCCTGGGTGCCGTGATTGCTCATGCACCACAGGTGTGCAGCCCCACCCAGCCCCAGAGTCCAATCAGTCTGACTCGGGCCAAGTGAGGCTGTAACCCAGCTAGCAGCCACACACACTCCACACACACACACACACCCCACAATTATATTGTATATTAATTCATCACACAAAGTCAAATTCATGTGTTTTCAGTGATATTGCTTATCAAATTATGTTTATTTTTTATTTTTTAGTAGGCTAATTTAACACTTGAACCTAAATTAAAACATTGCTGTGCTCCAGTCTAATAACATCAACACTGATTCAATTGCCTGTAGTGCAGCGATTGATTAAGCAGCATGTTAGTATTTATGAACAGCCTTGAGTGGAAATGGTTGCCAGGGAGAAATTATTTCTAGCTAGTAGGAAAAAAGTTAAGCCTAGAACAAATTAAACTGTACAAAATGAAATGCAAAGAGTGCACACCCACATACTGCAGACAATTTGAACTTCTTTAACCACCTCAGTATGCATTCAGGCCAGCATGCCCCAGTTTTGTGCTAGTGTTGCAGAACTAACGTAATAGAGCTATGCTAATGTCACACAGCGGGGACCAACCTATCCGCTGTCTAATTTTAGGTCTAAAGGGATTTTGCAAAGTTAGACCGACAAACACTGAGGTGCTTTTGTTATTTTTAGAAACAGTGGGAAAAAGTTTGAAAGCGTGACAGGGGTTTCAAGTAGCCTGGCTCTACGTAGGTAGACACACACTGGAATACTGAGTGCTCATTCAGTGAACACACACACACGCACACGCACACGCACTCACACACACGCACGCACACGCATGCACACACACACACACACGCACACAGGGTTAGGGTTACGCGCCACGCGCACCAAATGAATGGTCACCCACCGCCATAGGTCCTCTTTAGCCCCGCCTTCAGGCCTTGCGGCGGCTCGTTGGTGAACTTGATTGACATCTGCAGCAGCGTGATGGGGAAGAGGCGGTGGGCCTCGGTGGTCATCCACAGACGGAAGCTGTCGTGCACGCTGTCCGTCTCCGTCACCGTGTCCATCAGCTCGTCCATGAAGTCCAGGCCCAGGTGGCAGTTCTGGAGCAGGACCCAGCCGCCCTGCAGAGAGATGGAGGGAGATGGAGGGGGGGGAACGGGGGGTTATGTTGAGACCGGGGGGGTGGAGGGTCATGTTGAGGCTGAAGCCAATTTCCAAATTGTAATCTCTTTCCGTGTTGCTGTGTTTGGTGCGATACGAGGGGAAAAGGGGGCATGACAAAAAAGGCCCAAATCAACTAATTTCACATTTACATGCCAATTAAACACCTTGAAGGGGTTTCGGCGAGTTGTGAAGAACCGACTGTACTCCGAGATCAAAAATGCATGCTATGAATAGATCCTTACCAAGCCAGCGAGTGAAGAGAGTCGATACAGGAGAAGAAGCGCTCTACACTCCATCGCGACCCTCATAAAACAGAATAACCAGTGTGCCCGGCATGTGAACCCAAAGAAGATCTCTTCTGAATACTGCAGGCTAATTTAGTATGGGTGGCCCAGGAGTGGCATAGGTTAACACAGGGGGGGGGGACCCGACCATAACACCCAGCCTAGACACCCAGGTAGACTTTAAAATGAATATATTTTTATATATTAAACATTTTTCAATCCTGATAGTCAATCCATTTTTTGGGGCCTTGGGTGGCACACGCCCCCAGAACAAAATGCCACCCGTGATCAGCATGATTGAAAGAAATTGAATATTTAAAAATATATAAACAATCCTGATGGTCAATCCAACCCCCACAATTTTCTGTGTGTGTGTGTGTGGGGGGGGGGGGTGGGGGGGGGGCAGGCCCCTGCTGGAGGGCTGACTCACATTGACCATGGTTTGCTGCAGGAGCTTGCGGGCGTGCACCTCCTGGCCCTGTCCCATGGACACACAGCGGGTCTCCATCTTCTGCCGCTTGCCAAGGGCAATGATGGAGTCGGTGGGGTCCGAGCCCATGGACAGGAAGCAGATCAGAGGCGTGCGGGCGTCAGACTCCTCCCACATCCTCTCCAGGTCCAGGACCGCGCCCTCCGTGTACTTGTCCCCCATGGCCTCCATGATGTACTTCCTGGCCTGGCAGGAAGAAGAAGGCGAGGCAAGGCAGGGCACATTTATTTTAATAAAATGGATAGTTTTGGTCCTTGATTCTGATTGGCTCGAAGCTGTTGCAACACTATAAATACACACCTGTGACCGCATAACAATTCATTTTTAGTATAAATGTGCCTGTATGTTAAAGCCTGTATGTTAAAGCCTGTGTTGCTTGGCAACCATGTTGCTGTCTTGAGAAACTATATTGCTTGCCGTAAGTATGATTATTTTCAATAAATGATCGCATATTATGTTGCCCATTTGAGTAACCGTTTTATAAAAGCAATAAGCCAGGAGAGGCGTTGTTTGGCACGACGCAAAGCATTTCATACCCAAAGGCAACCCAAAGTGCATTACATAGTACGCAACAACAATAGCAAGCAAGCAAAAACACATAGAATAAACAACAATAAAACAAACCAACAAATACATTTGTTTTAAAAGAAAATGGATGAAACGCAATGGTAGGTCTTTAGCTTAGATTTGAAAGTAGTTAGCATTGTCTCCAGAAAGTTGGATAGGAAGGGGCGATGGGATAGGTTGCAGGAGGACAAAGGTAAATGATAGGAATGAGGAGACAATTCTCAATTCAATTCTGATGATACAGTCTCACGTCTTAGCACTCACTTCACTTCAACATGCACATTGTTATTGCAACATTGCCCACTGTCTTAATATTTAGCAGCGTGGATCCAAGCACCCCAAAACCAATTAATAAAGCCTGACCGTAACTACACGTTTCCCAGGCAGGAGCCCCTGACAAAGAGGGTTCAGGGAATTCATGAATTTATGAATATTTACGATTCACAAAAAGAAGAGCTTTTATGCCATTCCTTCTGTTTATCTGTATTTAAAAAAATTACACACACACACACACACACACACACACACACAGATAGACACACACATACACACCATATACCTGTGCGATGGTGCGGTCCGGGCACCAGGAGCGGATGAGGAGCAGCCGTCTGAAGCAGTCCAGGGCCTGGTCATAGGAGTTGGGGACCAGCTCCTCCTCGGGGGCCTCCTTATCAAACCAGGCTTTCCACTGCTTCTCATTACGGCTAATCTGCCACCGAGAGAGAACAGGGACCACAGTGCATGCACACACACACACACACACACAAGTGCACACAAACACACACACACAAAAGTGCACACACACACACACACATACACGCACAAGCACGGTTAGAAAAGCATAATGCATAGACTCGGCTCCAATTTTTGTAATTACACAAAATTACAGATGGTCACATTTGATTTGAACTATATTCAAGATAATTGGAATATGGCAATGGTGACTAACCAATCATTTGTACCTGTGTTTTTCTTTTCACAATAGAGGGCTGTTATTTGCAGGGTTACAGAGTAAATAGAGTCGTAGTATTATTCAGTCTGGTCGTCTTCCCTAAACCATATCTTCTCAAATAAGGCCCAGCTTCACCAAACGACATTGCAAATGGATGGTAAAATATTCACCAGAATAAATGAATGTTTATACACTGAAGAGCCTAAACATGACAGCCACATCTGAACTTATAATAATAATGAGTTTCTCCCAGAAGACCAGTACACAATGACCCTGGTTGACTCTATGCGCCGCTGAGAGCTAATTTATGGAGAAGAAGCTAGACATTACTTTCATGCTCGCCTCACAAAACAGACTTCAGATTGATATCTGAAGGCTGATGGCAGACAAGCTCAAATCTAGGTTTCACTTTCTTTCACTTCAGATCTTTTTCGACCAATCATGTTGCTGGAGGCGGGGATCTGTAAGCGTATAATTGGCGAACACAAACTCGGCCAGCAGTAATAAACTGTTAAAAAAAACGAAATAAACAGCAAACAAGTCGTAACTCCGACCCTCGCAGTTTTTGGTTTTCCGGCCCAGGCTCTGTGCTCTGTATATACATATTTGTATATACTTACTTTGTGTGTGCCATTTTTAAAAGCTCATGTTTTGGTTAGTTTATTTGGTCAGGGTGTATGTGAGACTTTGGGCTTCCATGAGAACCTACATAGAACCTACCGGATTAGACTTGACGAGAGCAACAACAATATTTGCTTAACTCTTTGGGTCTGTAATGTAATTTTTGTTTGGTGTAATTCAGTCCCTTGGCAAAAAGCTGGATTTGCTTTTAGTGTTGGCTGATAAATATTTCTGTCTATAAATATATGATTGTGAGTGTGTGTGCGCGTGTGTGTGTGTGTGTGTGTGTGTGTGTGTGTGTGCATGAGTGTGTGTGTGTGTGTGTTTGTGAGTGCAGGCTTTCTGCAGCACACAGCTAGCATGTTCACGCCTCTCCCAGCGTGTGTGTCACACATTCAGAACTTTTTGTTTTGTTTGTGTTGTGTTTTCCTCGTGCCATCTTGTCAGTCTGGCATACACGTGGTGGTGTGAACCCAGAATCAGCAGATGCTCTCTCTCTCTCTCTCTGTCCCTCTCTCTCTCTCTCTCTCTCCCTCTCCCTCTCCGACAGCACTGTCTCTTTCGCACATGCTTTTCTTTTTTTTCTTCTTGACGACTGATTTAATTAAACAAAGAGCTGATAATCCACCTCTCCTTCATCTTTCATGTGCACACACACACATGCGCACCCACGGACACACATACACGCACGCACACCCACGCACACACACACACACACACAAAAAGTACAGATATGGCTGTTGAGACTGATTGAAAGTTTTTTCAAAGTAAGCTTATTTCACACCGCAGCGAGCAGCCAGTCCCTCAGTGGGTGCCGCCAGCCTGTCAATCACACATGTTGGTGTGTGTGTGTGTGTGTTTGTGTGTGTGTCTGTGGACAAATGACAGCCATCCGGGTCAGTGTGTAAAGTAAACATGTGCATTGTTTATGCCAATTTGTGTGTGTGTGTGTGTGTGTGTGTGTGTG